>JAOWAN010061087.1:0-12301 GCA_028566635.1 Lobelia cardinalis
ATATATATGGCAAGTAAAATGCATGCTTACTCACACACTCCCTAGGCTTACGTCACTCGGCACTTCCGGTCGTTACATGTTTGTTTATTTTAAGTGCTAAATGGTGAAGTCTAAAAACAAGTCCGAATGTGTCTGGAGAATTAAGAAATAGCATCTGAAAGCTGAATAATTAAAAATATTTGGTTACTAAACTGAATGAATTGTCTGAATATCGTCTATTGTCCATTTTAACCCTCTCATAGCTGTTGTTTGTAGGGATGGCAACGGGGCGGGTATCTCCAAAACCGAACCCGACCCGACTTTCTCACACTCCGCCCCGAACCCGCCCGCCTCGTAATTACAAAGATCCGAACCCGATTCGCCCCGCCCCGTCCACATTAATAAAATTTTAATTTTTTAATAATTTAAATTCAAAATTATTTTTTTTAAATTTTTGATATAATTCTAACTCAATTTAGCCACTCAAAGTATAAAAATATCACTTTTTCAATATATATTATGTACATATTTTTTAAAAAAATAGACATAACACTAATCGGGGCGGGTTAGGAGCGGGGTGGAACCTAAACCCGAACCCGCCCCTAAGCCGATCGGGTCTTAAAAAATTATGAGAAAATCGGATTTTTCGGGGCGGAGCATCATCGGGTTCGGATCGGGTTATGAAAAATTGCCATCCTTAGTTGTTTGTTGTTTATCATTGCTGAAAGTAATATGAATATATTTTCATTATGAATTTATTATTTGTAAAACGAAAAAAATTATAATATATTTATTATGTATATTAAATTTATTATCAGTATTTACCTAATTATTTTTATATATATACTTAATTATGTATTACCTTTGTCCTTAATTTTAATCTAATTTAATATTGATATTATTATTTCATATATATTTAGTATTTTGTAGTCTAAAAATTATTTCTATTTAAATGAAGAATGCTGTTATATTTAGTTTATTGATATATTTCATATTCTTATCTAATTTTAAAAAAAGTTATAAAAAAAAGTTCTAGAATCGAAAAAGAAATTTATAAGAACAAATTTTCGAATAAAAAGAAAAATTATAAGAACAAAGTAGTAGAATAAAAAGTAATTTTAGTTGTTCCATATAAAAAACAAATATATTCCCATTTTACTTTAATTTTATGCATAAGAACTCAAAAATGTTATATATAAAAGTGACGTATAATTTAAAATATTGCTTTAAAAACTCAAAATTTTATTAAAATTAATTTTAAATTTTTAAATGTTAAATTTGTTTTTAATTTTATTAAATTAAAAGTACAACGAAAAAAAAATAAAAAAAAAATAGGGCAAATTGCATAAATGGTCCCTGAACTCAAAAAATATTTGAAAAAAAGTCTTTAAACTCAAGATTGTTCAATTTTGGTCCTTATACTGAAAAAATTAAGCGCAATTAGTCCTAAAATTTAATTTCTATCCAATTAAATTTGAAATAAAAATAAACATGCATGGTACTTGCTAATGGCGGGGCAAAAAATATTAGATTCACTCATTTTCTCCGTTTTTTTACTTATTCTTCTTGTAAAAATGGAGAAAATAAGTCAATTTGACGGATAAAATGGATGAATTGGAGATTTTTATTTGCGTCATTAACAAGTACCATGCATGTTTATTTCTATTTCAAATTTAATTGGATCGAAATTAAAATTGAGGACCGATTGCGCTTGAATTTTTCAGTACAGGGACCAAAATTGAGCAATTTTGAGTTTAAGGACTTTTCTCCAAATATTTTTTCAGTACAGGGACCATTTCTGCAATTTTCCCATAAAATTAATAAATAAAAATATTTTTAAAAAAGATTTACTTGTCCAAAATATGTTTCAAATGTAGGTCTTTACTAATGAGCTTTAGTTTTAAGGCTGATTGGTTAAGACATTTTGAGCTGCTTTCAGATCTGAAAGAGAAAAATTACCAAAAAGTGTAATATCTAAGTTGTCTGATTAAGTTATACAAAACCCCTTTCAGATGTTCATTAAGCTCAAACAAAGAGCACTTAAAATTGTAACCAATATTAGTGATTAACAGTGACCGAAATAGAAACTGTGAATGTATATAGAAGTACCATAACTTTTAAATTTCAATTAATGAAGGTTGTTGCAAGAGCGAGGTATATAAAATTCAGATGTGATATCTTTATCTGAATTAAACATTTTAATATACGAAAACATAATGAAGAGTGCATATGCAAAAGGCATTTCATTCGATGTTATACTTTTAATGGAGTTAGTTGTGAATCTAACAAAGTTATAAGAGTAGAAGAGTACATGCATTTTGCCCCTTTCTTCATTTTTGTCTTTTGAAATTAATCTTAATTCTGTAACAAAATTTTACAATGAAAGACTTATATTTACTCTAAGATAGAACTGAAGAATATTGAGAGATGAATGGTCTCTAATTTTCTTAACTAGTATATAGAGAGAACAAGTGATTATATAGTTACAACATGATATGATCTTCAGCCAAGAGTAGCCAAGGTCTGTCAGGATCAAATTATAAGAATCCTCAATGAAAACAGGAAAGAGATCAATTACAGATATTTACAATCCCTAATAATCCTCGGATCAGATTTCGACACTCTCCCTCAAGTTGCGTTGTAGATGTTATGCAATCCCAGCTTGCAACACAGATCTTCAAAGTTAGCTCTTGGAAGAGCCTTGGTAAGGATGTCAACGATTTGTGATCGTGAGGGAACAAAAACGAGCTGCACAATCTCCATGTTAAGCTTTTCTGAAATAAAATGTCTTATGTATTTCAATTTGTTTGGTTCTGTCTTGGTGTAATATCGTGGAAGAAAAAAAATGCCAACACATTCTCTGAATCGGGCTTATCTTCCTCTGAATCTTCTCATCAGAGTACATTGCCTCTTCTATTTTGTAAGATATTTGGAAATGCTGATAGTAGCTTGATTATCTCAGATATTAACTGGTCTTTCACCTAGTTCATTGAGTAGCCTTTATATACAAATTCCTTCACAGATACCCAAAGTGAAAGCTCTAAATTCAGCTTCAGCACTACTTCTTGCAACAACAGACTGTATCTTGCTTCTCCATGGTACAAGATTTCCGCACACATAAGAGCAATAACCCGAGGTCGACCTTCTATCTAAAATGTCTCCAGCCAGTCTGCATCTGAATAGATTTCTATATCTTTGGAATCGTCCTTGTACAAAATACTTCTTCCCGGAGTCATCTTAAGATACCTCAAAATCCGATATACTGCTTGCTGGTGTTCTTCTGTAGCGTTGTTCATGAACTGTCTGAGATAACTCACAGCAAAACCAATACCAGGTCGAATATGTGAAAGATCAATGAGTCGACAAGTCTTTGATATCCCCTCCTATCGACTGGTGCACTGTCCTCTTTGTTCCTATCTGCTTTGTCGAGTCCATTGGTATACACGACGGCGTACAACCAAGCATGCCTGTTTCCTTGTGAAGCTCAAGAGCATATTTACGTTGAGAGATAAATATAACTTTCTTTGACCTTGCTATTTCTATGGCAAGAAAGTACTTGAGGCTTCCGAGATTCTTGATCTCAAATTCTTTAGCCAAGAATTTCTTCAAGCATAAAAGTTCCTCCTCGTCATCTCCTGTTAGGATGATATCATCTACATAAACATTTAAGATAGCAATCTTCTTCTTAGCTGAGAACTTCACAAATAGAGTATGATCAGCCTGTGAATATCCATGCTTAATCACTGCCTTAGTAAATTTATCAAACCATGCACGAGGAGATTTTTTGAGACAATAAAGTGATTTCCTTAGTCTACAAACCTTTCCCTTACCTAAAAAAGTTTCCATTACCCTGGGAATAGGGCTGTAAACAAGTCAACTCAGCTCGTGGATTCGACTTGGATCGAATCGTTTGGACCTGTCTCGACTCGAATCGTAATTCTTTCATGAGCCAAGCCAAGCCCAATTTTTAGGCTCGTCAAATTTTGCGAGTCCGACTCGACTCGTAACGCTTGCGAGTCGGCTCTTGAAGGACTCGAGAAGGGCTTGACTTGTCATTAAGAGGTTTAAATTTCAATTTAGGAAATCATTTCACATAAAATGGCGTATGGCCCTGATTTTGAATGATACATTTGCTGTGCATTTAGTGGGAGAATGGACCGAATTCTTTTAGTCATAAATAGACTCCAGTCAACACTAATAAGTTGACTCTTAAAATATATCAGTGCCTTATCCGGTAGTGAAACCATGAGATTGCAACGCAAGCTGCTATACTTGTTGAGACACCACTAAAACTCCGTCAAGACCTTGGGCCTTGGACCATATCCTCTCTTGGGCAAGACTCGCAAAAACTCGTCAAGATCCGTTAAAAGTTCGTCAATATCCGTCAAAAAGTCCATGAAGATTCGTTAAGGTTCGTAAAATTAATGGTTTGCAAAGTCTCACAAACGCTCGTGAGTATCTTGCGAGTTCGTCACAAGCCAAGCCGAACCCATTTACTTTAGGTTCGACTCAAATTCGACTCGTAATTTTTTTTGAAAAGATCGATTCGAGTCCGTAAAAATTCGGCGTGATCCGACTCATTTACAGCCCTACTTGGGAATCTCCATATAAACTTCTTACGGATCACCATTTCAGGTAGCATTCTTCACATCCAGTTGATATAGTGGCCAAACCAAGTTGGCTGCCAAAGAAAAAAGTACTCCCACACTATTGAGTTTAGCTACTGGAGCAATGGGTTCTTGATAATCTACTCCATAGAATTGTGTATACCCTTGTCCCACAACTCGAGCTTTAGTCTCTCAGTACTTCAAGCCGCTTGATGTTGATAGTAAATACCCACTTACAGGAAACTGCTTTCTTCTCGATAGGAAGTTCCGAAATCACCCAAGTGCCCTTCTTTTCTAAAGCTTCAATCTCCTCAAAAACTGCATTCCTCCAACCAGGAGTTTGAAGAGCTTCCTGGGGAAAGTTAGGAAGTCGAACACAATCAAAAGCAGAAATAGAAGTTTGATAATGTGGAGATAGCTTTTCATACGAGACAAAGTTCCGAATAGGATGTTTGGTGCATGATCTAATTCATTTTCTCAAAGCTATTGGAACATCTAAAACATTAATTACCGGAGCTACCTTCTCAATGTTACACATTTCTCACTTGCAAGAAGCTGAGTGGGTATTGGACTTAGTTCAAACTCCTAACCATGTGTTGGATGTGTTAACTACCTCCCTTGCTGACTTTCTTCTGGTATAGACAAGAAGTTCAGGCCCTGCAGTCTGTGTGGGTTGTTGTGGAGACTTGGGATTTTGGATTGAGTGAGATGGGACTTGATGAGATGTAGAGTGAGATGAGTTAAGAGTTATCAAGTGGCTGATTTGAGGCTGATGTATGAGGAAATGGTTCTACAAATGCCTGAGTTGGTGGTGAAAGTGTCTCGGTAGGTAATGAAGATGTCCTGGGTAGTTCATGATTGTTGAGAATGTCCCAACACTGGTTTTCACTCATATTCTCCCCTTGAATAGCATGTTTTAGGTAATAAGGTTGGTGTTCAAAGAATGTTACATCCATAGAATTGTACATCTTCCTAGTAAGAGTAGAATAACACGTACACTTTTTGGTTCGGAGAGAAACCTAGACAGATTCATTTGATAGAGTTAGGATCTAACTTGCTTCGATGCTGCTCATGGATGAGAACATAGATAGAACAGCCAAGCACTTTGTGGGGTAAAGAAGAAAGGTTCAATGTATATGGAAAGCTCTGGAGAAGTACTTGACATTTTTTTAATTTTAAGGACTCTAGAGGGCATTCTTTTATACGATAAGCAGAGGTAAGAACCGCTGCACCTTAGAACTGTTTAGGAACATGGGACGTGAACACGAGGAACCTGGAACTTCCATGAGATGGCGGTTTCTTTTGTTCGGTCACTCATTCTGTTGGGATGTATCAACACAAGAACTTAAGTGAACAATACCCTGACTCAAGAGATAACTTCCAAGAATATGGTTGACTCTCTAGCATTATCAGTTTTAAGGACTTGAATTTTTGTTTGGAATTGAGTTTGAATCATGAGGTTGAAGTTTAGGAACATCTGACCAACTTCAGATTGTTCTTTTAAAAGAAATATCCAAGTTAATCTTGTGTGATCATCAAAAAAAGAAACAAGCCAATGACAGCCAGACATATTTTATTAGGTCCCCACACATCAATGTGAATCAATGGAAAAGGCTGAGAGGGTTTATAAGATAAACTTGGATAGCTTGCACGAGTGTGTTTGGCTAGCTGGCAAATTTCACAATCAAAGAACTTAGAATCCTTATTAGTAATCAAGGATGGAAACATTCTCTGAAGATACCTAAAATTTGGATGACCAAGACTAGTGCCACAACGTAATTACTATCTTTATTGACACTGAAATTTGAGGCTAACTGGCTATTAAGCAAACACATTTTCTGAGCTTGTGCACCTTTAGAAGGGTTTTCGTTGTTGATAAGATAGAGACAGAATACATCTTAGCACTGCCAATCATCTCCCTGGAGTCCAAATCCTGAAATTACACAAGTTTTCAAAGAATTTAGACACACAATCAAGATCTTGAGTCAGCTTGCTAACTGAGATGAAATTTCAATCCAAATCTGGAACATAAAGCGCTAATTGAAGGGTTAGATTTTCTGTGATTTGAACGGAATCAATTTCTTTAACCTTCGAGAGAACCATCTGCAATTCTCACCGTTTGTATTTGTGAAACGCAGTAGCATCACCCGTCATATGGTCTGAAGCTCCAGAATCTATAATTCATGAACCTGGGTTTACCTTCTTGAAATCCCGTACAATATCCGGTCACAGTAGGTTTTGGCTGAAGCGCCGATTCTGACTGAGGAGTTCCCGCAAAGCTTCAAGTTGTTCCTTAGTGAAGGGAGTTGCTTCTGCTGTGTTCTCATCTTTTGAGGCAATAAAAGTATGCCCTCTCTCATTCTGGGGATGGGAAAGCTTCTAATCTGCAGTCTTTCCATGGAATTTCCAGCATACAGGAGGAGAAGCATCCATTCTGCTACTACTGCTACCTCTAAGTGCAGTTTCTGGGGTTTCGATCACTTCAGTACTTAAGGTTTCTTTTTCTACCGCCATCGTATATTTGGATTTAGAACAAGAGAAAGGAATTTGGTTTTCAGAGGGCTGGCTCTGATGACATGAAGAATATAGAGAGATGAATGGTCTCTAATTTTCTTAACTGGAATAAAGAGAGTACAAGTGATTATATAGTTACAACATGCTAATATGCTATGATCTCAGCAAAGAGCAGCGACTATCTATCCTCAACTAAAACTGGAAAGAGATCAATTACAAATGTTTACGATTCTGAGATATTTACAACCGCTTATAATTCTCCCACCAGATTTCTACAAGAACTTTTATTAGCACATCATGGAGAGAATCTTGAGTGTCTGATGAAACTCTAAGTAGAGACGTTATTTTTCTTCTACCTTAATATTTGAATCAAGAACTGAATTATAGTAAATTAGAAACTTAGATGATCAATTGTCATATTCTACTTTACAAATGTTGGATTTAATTTCTTCGACAAACATGTTTAAATTCTAGAATGTTTCATGATTTATTGTATAAACTAATACTCCTTACTGCATTAAGCATCATTTACCAAACCTTCTAAACTGAGCATGACTTTGAGCCAAACGACTTTGTAATTTTTAGTTTTCCAAACTTCAGTCCATGAAAGAGTATTGTCATTTATATTGATGTTACTTATCAAACTTAACTAATTAGTAACATCAATATTAATCATGAATCTAAAATATAATACATGGATTTATCCCTGAAATGATTAATGATTTCTTCGTAAAATTTGTAAAAAATATAGTTTAAGATTTTTTTTGAAATACTATTGAAATTCAATTTTTTATCAATCAAAACGTCAAAATAACATACAACAACAACAACAACAACAACAACAAAGCCTTTATCCCAAACTAGTTGGGGTCGGCTAAGATGAACCATTAATAGTCCAAAAGTCTCAAAGAATCATTATGGTTCATCTCATAGGGTTGTCAAAATAACATGAATTAGTAAAATACTTGGTATAATTAGGAAGTATATACTCAGTCTATTTTATCATTTGTATTTGTAAAAAAAATTTATTTTCTTTCCTAATTTCTTGGGTCTCTCCCCACCTCTTATCCTTGTCGTTTTCTAACTATTTTCTTATTCTTAAAGAATACACAAATTTCTACTCCCTCTGTTTCACAATAGTTGACCTCTTGAAAACAAGAATTTGTTTCAAAATAGTTGATGTCTTACATATTTTTACTAAAATTTTCCTAATTGCCCTTTTATCTTATTTCAATATTAAGGAGTAATGAATGCCTCAAAAATTAATGAGAGAAGAATTTGAAGAGACTTTATGTGTGAAGATAGGGCAAAAATAGAAAATTAAGAGATACTTAATGCACTCCTTGATTAGTGTAATCAAACCTTGAACATCAACTATTGTGAAACAGAGGGAGTATTAATTTAGATACTAATATTATAAGCAATTTGTGCTATGCATTAGAACTTTAAATTTGAAGCAATCTAAATTTTTAATTTTTTAATTAATTTGGTTTTAATCCTTTTAGTCGTTTAACAACTCTTGGGAATTTAGTAGATATTCACTCCTAAAATGTCTCTATTTTAAAACTCTTTTTTATTGTGCATAGATCTTTTCTTTTTCCCAATTTAATTATGATTTTTTTTGCTCTTCTAGTTCATGAAAACCCTAAAACTCTAATAAGCATATCTAAATGTTTGTATATTTATTTTTTACTTCTAATTTTTTTCTAATCATTAACTTCCTGTTATTTCTCTCATTTTATAAACTTCTTAGATTAACTCTACTCCTAATATAATTGGAAAAATATAAAACGTTGATCAAGAAAAAAAGAGAAGAGGAAGAAATAAGCATTTATAATTAAGTCTAGGAATTTATAAAGTAAGAGAGAATATATAGGAACTTCATAATTATAAACAAAATATAGGATACCAAAAAAGTAATCTTAAAGAGTACTAATAAGATGTAAAGACTAATCTATAGGAACTAAGAGTCAAAAACGTGGAAGAAGTGAGATAAAGAAATATTGAAAACAAAAGACTCCATTCAAAACTACCAAAAAAGTAATCTTAAAGAGTACTAATAAGATGTAAAGACTAATCTATAGGAACTAAGAGTCAAAAACGTGGAAGAAAGTGAGATAAAGAAATATTGAAAACAAAAGACTCCATTCAAAATTTTAAGTTAAAGGGCGTTATTGGAATGTAAAACTTAAAAACACTTTAAGGGATCTGTACTTTTATATACGTTATGTTATCATATATAATCTTGCTTTTTTTTCTTTTTTGTGAACATAATTTATTTTCTGTGGAGAAATCCATTCGACTATTACATGATAGTCTTTATGGAATGAAATGTTAAGCTACTAAGAACACACATGCTAACAAAATGGTAGCTAAAACGAGCATTCTAAGGCTGATAGGTGGCAAAACTAGGAATGAACAAACTCAAGAGATTATAATAGTTGCACCAGTAGGAAATAAAAATAGGAGGAAATTACTTAAGGTGGTTCGGAGTTTTCGGACATTTTCAGGATATATGAAGTAATTGGGACAAAGGTGAGAGGAGTTGAGTTATGATATGTTTCTTATTTGTCAAGTTGTTTGTATACTCTTAAAGGTGCTACTCCATGTCCTTGCATTGTTCTTGTAGAATTATGATTATTATTGTTTACTCTGATTACAAGTGGACAAGAGAGACGAAGTTTCCACATGCCGTCTGGACTGCTGGTCGTGGTCTTGTTGCTGCTCTACTACCAAATTTTGACGTCGTTCACAATTTATGGCTTGAGCCTAATTCTTGGCAGGTACTCGATTTTAGACTTTGTTGAAATTATATGTATTTTGTTAATGTGGTTGGATACTAATGACCATTGTTTGAACTCATGTTTTGCCTTTTTGTTAAGAAGTCCTAACACTCTATTATAGTTCAAGGCTCCCCCAAAAGTTTTCCCTCCCTCACATATGTACCAATGTATTATTTTGTGCATCCCAAATCGAACAGGGGGGCAACTTGTCAATCAACAATTGTTGGGGGAATGTTATTCCTGGATGTATTTGATTTCAAGTGATGCATGACTCGAGTATTAATTCATGTTGAGTGCCGAAAGAGTGAACACAAACTGTATGTGAGTTCAACAAGGTTGGGCATGATGTTGATTCTTTACTTCAAAGGTAAAAGAATCACTATTAATAAACACAGATCATGGCTATTTCACAAGATATATATTCTCATTTACAAATTGCTAAGAGTTCAGTAATTGTTGCGCCTCGGATAATAGCGGGATTTACTCACGATACAGTAATTCAACTATTACCAAAGATTTGGGATCCGTTTTATGAGTTTTAACACATAGAAAACACAAAAAAGAAGGTGGATAGTAAGTCGAGCAAATTGGGACCTAAGCCCTATATATTTATATTCTAAACTAACTTTGATTTGAACAATTGTATTTTTGGGGTTCGTTTGAAGTGGCTTTTGGCTTGGTGTTATGGTTTGTGTGTTTTTTAATATATATATTTTAAATTGATAAAAGTCAAAAGTAAGAGAAATAGAGAGAACGACTGCAGGACTAAAAGTCAAGGATGAATGGAGGATGTAGATATTGCAGTGATCGAGACATAGTTGAGTGCTTTTGCACGAAATCCTAGTGACAATTGAATTTATGGCTTTAGTTAAGACTATTCGCCAATGTTTCTAAACGTTTAGACGGCTGAAAAAGTGCGTAATTTTCTCTAAGTGATCAGGTTACCTTGATTGAGTCATGTCTCTCGAGCATCCTTATTAACTACATGTCTCTTTTTTAAGTAACCATTGGGGGTGGCCGAGTGTTGGGTATTATGCATTACTTTTTTGGGGTAGTTGAGGGCACAGTTATTAAAGGCGCGCCTAGGCACTAGGCTCAGGCGGGCGCAGATTTTGGGCCTAGGTCCGCCTAAGCCCAGTTTTGACCTAAAAAACAACAGCCAATTTGCCCCGTGACTTAGAAAGAGAGGCGACGAAGAGAGAGAGGGGAAGGGAAAGGGAAAGAAAGATGGAGAAAGTCACGAGAGGAGAGGGTTGTTTGCCTTGCGTGTTTGTAGGAGGAGAGGGAGAATAGGCAACGACTTCGCAATTGTTCTGTGTTTTGCTGTTGATCTGACATGTGGGAATGAGATATTAGGTTATGAAAGTTTCAATTTAACAAATTAACCCCTGATTTATGTTTACTTTTTTAACATTTAAGCCCTTAAAGTTTTAAATATCACAGTTTTATCTCATTATCTTTATAATTTTATTTATTTGGACTTTTTGCTTTTATTTTTTCACACTTTTTTTCCTGTTCTTTTTCAATTCTTTGATCTTTCTTTTTTTATAATAGCTATTCAAGTTACATTTATGCATAATATTATAATTTGTTTCTATATATTTTTTTATAAAAACTTATAAATTTAATATAATTGAGCATATTAGAATACATTTATATTTTAAAACATTTTCAGGCTTCGTGACTCGGGCACGCGCCCACCTTGTGCCTAGGCCACGTGCACACCTTTTGCGCCTTTAATAACTATGGTTGAGGGTAGTAGGGATCATTTGTTAGCCGGGGATGCTATGAAGATGCCTAAGGAAGGGGGTCTAGGGATCGTGAACTTGGCCTTTCGGAATATATCCCTTATTGGATAATGGTAATGGTGTTTTGCTTTAGAGCCTTACTCTTGCCGGCATAAAGTTATTCAAAGCAAGGGTGAAAAACATCGGAATTGTTGGGATTCACCTATATGTGTTTTGGATGGGAAGCAAAATTGTGTTTTAGGTAGTGAAATTTCCTCTTAAGACTTCTTTCCCTTATTTGTTTCGTCTTTCAGAAGTTTGTGATGCTTCTATTTCTAATTTCTTTGGTTAGGGATGGGGTTCGTTTCTCTTCGGATTTCCATTTCCCGCGGAGCATTAATAATCGGGAGTCTGTGGGAGTTACAAATTTGCTTGGTCAATTGTGTTCCTTTCATCTTTGTGATCATCTATATCATCGATTTTGGTTACTCCTTCAAATCGTTTATGAAATTCCTTATTCAACCTCGAGTTCGGACTGCCTTCAATCTTTACAATTTGATTTGCAAGTCTCGAGTCTCAATGTGATCGAAGTACTCCTCTCTCTCTCTCTTTCTATCTCTCTCTCTCTCTTTCTCTCTCTCTCTCTCTCTCTCTCTCTCTCTCTCTCTCTCTCTCTCTCTCTCTCTCTCTC
>JAOWAN010061097.1:0-12301 GCA_028566635.1 Lobelia cardinalis
CTTGGCCCTAGCTCGCGTGACTGGTCCTCGCAGCTGTGAAGAGCTCGCAGATGCTTGCCTGAGCGACCACTCATCAGGACAAGTCTTTGTTCCAGCCATTTTTTACATTCATGGGACCACTCCTCTTGACTATTGTGTTAGAAAATATATGGTCCTGGTGCTACGAGTAATGCTGCATAGCACAAAAATGTGACATAATCTTGGGTTACAAAATAATGTGTCATCATACATTGGTTGTGCGATTTGAAATATCTATCATTTAATGATGTGTCCCAAAATTTTCAGATCATACAGCCAATACTTGATTGACACATCATTTTGTAACCCTAAATTATGTTATTTCTTTGTGCTAGCATTAATCTGGTGCTACTCCAGTCTTTCCTGATTAAGTGTATGAGGGAGTATTGGATTTTGGTGAACTAACTTGCTAATCACAATATTCTGCTATTTTTTGATCTACATAGTTTTGACAAGGGCTGTGGATCGAACCAAATTGCTGGAACTCGAACTCGAGTTTGACTTGTGTTCAAGTGTTCGATATTCCGGTGGTCGTTTAACACTCTAACAACTCGAGTTCGACTTGTTTGTTGTACGTTTGATCGCGAACAACTAGTTCAAATCGGTACGAGTTTGTACGCGAATAACTCGAGATTTGTGGGTCGTATCATTCCATATTTTCTATTTTAAAATAAACGTTCGATATTGCTCGTGAACTTCAATATTTTGTCCCCAAAAAATTAAAAAACTCAAAAACTCTGGTTCGAAATTGAACTTGGTTATGACGCGAACTGTTCGCAAACATGATCTAACCGAGTTTGACCAGCAAAAACTGTCGGAAGTCGATAAAAACTCGTTTTGGTAAGGAAAACTCGAGTTCGAGTTCGACCACCCAATGTTCCTTTGAACTCGACTCATTTACAGCCCTAGTTTTGACCATAAAAATTGTGTCCAACATTTTTCTGGCTAGCTTGAAATTTTGGCTTAAATAAAACTATGTGGCCACCGTGATTTCGTGAAACTAGCAACAAGCTCACTGGACTCGCCTTTCTAGTCAAATAGCCACTCCCTGCACTTCCATTAATGGTTGATGATGGTAAACAATGAGAAGACCTAAATACGAAGTTTGTAATTGGGGCTTGTGGAGTTTCAAGAAAGTACAATGGTCAAAGTTTGTATCAAGCCTTAAAATATTTGGAAAAGTATGCATTGACCTTGGACGTGTTACTGTTTCTGTTGCAGGTGTTAGCATACATGGTGGTCCAAAGGCGAGTGCCTTGTTGAATATTCCAGAGGCGCCTTCGTTTCATCATGAATATAGTTCACTGGCTTGCACTGTTGAAATTGTTGATGATGTATATGCTGCAATTGATCATATACATGCCCATGGAAGGCATGTTAACTTCTCTGATCTATTTATCAACCCTGATAAGGGTTTCCACCTTTTTTTTTCCTCAAAGGCAAATTACTTAACCAGTTGCAAGAATTAGTGTATAGGGCTTACAACTATCTGATTGTTCTGGCAGTGCCCATACCGACTGTATTGTAACAGAAGACCATGAAGTTGCAGAAGTCTTTCTATGTCAAGTTGACAGGTTTGTATGCTACAATATAATTTTCTTAAATCTACCTATAGATATTTGTTGGATGAGTCATGATAGGCATGGCAATTTTTCATCCGAAAAACAGTCTCGAAACAGATCTGAGGGTGGAGTGATTTTCTTCATGTGGGGCCCACTATTTCTATCATCTCACCCACTAGATGGCTTCGGCAAGTGTTTTCGCCTCATGATTGTCATCATGACAATCTTTTTCCTAGTTGGATTATATTTGCCAAAAAACTGAAAGAAGACTGGTGTTAGAATAATGCTAGAACCACTTGGAGAACTGTACCAAAGTGCACAAGCCCTTGTTGGCTCATTTTGATTGAGTAAACGGTTTGGGGGTCCTGTTGCTAGAAAATAATTACACCAGTAGAGATTACTGAATGAAGTATATTGTTGGCTTGGTTAAACATTTAGATAGTTGTTTCAGATATATATGTCTGATCATGGGTCTGGATTCTAAATGAAGTATCATTATGTTCTCTCTTTAGTAGATTAATACTTATATTGTCGGCTTGGTTAAACATTTGCAGTGCTGCTGTGTTTCACAATGCAAGTACTAGATTTTCTGATGGGTTTCGCTTTGGTCTAGGTGCAGAGGTACCGTGTCATTATTTTTTCTCCTCATACACCAGATGGTTCGTCAAAGTTCATTCTGTTATTTATATCCATTATCTATCATTTGCTAAACAGGTTGGCATTAGCACAAGTAGGATTCATGCTCGCGGTCCTGTAGGAGTTGAAGGATTGCTGACCACTCGATGGTATGCTCGAACTTGCATTTTCTTGTGCATTTGAAAATCTGTTGGGATTTTGCATTAATAATCATTAGCGGACCATTTGTGTGAAAACTGTACAATCATTCTCTCTGATTCTACTCTCCACCCAACACCACTACTTCCATAACATACATTCTATTATTGCTCTTTTTCTCCCTTTCTTTTTCTTCTTCACCTTGTTTCCTTAATATACATCACATGTTAATCAGTTTGCCTGTGTGTCTCATTCCTTTCATATTTGTTACTTACTTCATCATATGACACGTGGCTTTGATCAATTGCTTGCATTGTTATATAATACAGGATTGCAAGAGGTCGTGGCCAAGTCGTAGACAATGATAAAGGAGTGGTTTATACTCACAGGGATCTCACGACACAGGCTTGAAGTCTATCTCAGCTCCAGGTAGTGAAAAGATCGAAGGTTGTGCTGAACACACCCGTCTTTGATGGAACACCATATCAAAGGAATCTGCACTCGGAAAGTTAAGCAATAGTAGAACCGGGAGACGTATTCCCTTTTGATGGGGAAAGTGGGGAGAGGAGGGTTTTTCGCCCCTCGTGTTGTATTGTAATATGGGGCTACTTGTCTCCCTTTTTTATAGCTTAAATGAGCTAATTTATCGTCAAATCATAGAGAGTTTTTTTTTTAAGCTTTTCTGAGTGGTCCATTTCATTCGAGTAGCTAGTATACAGGATGGTCTTTCCTTTGGGTATTTGTTTCGAGCGACTCTTAATTCAGTTTAGCAATAATATCCCAGTTTTTAAACTTTCCTCTCATATGATCGACGGTTCTATCAGAAAGCGAGTGAATCACCCCTGACAAAAAAAAAAAAAAAAAAAAAAAAAATGGACTTTATGCTCAATTGAAAGAAAATAAATTGGAATCAGTTGTTCACAAGTCATGCTCAAGAGTATGATTAACCCGTTCAAAACCAATCATTCCCTCAAGAGGCTGTTGATCCTGGGCTTTGATCGAACCAGCAGACTTAAAACGTATCCGTATTTGTGGGCCCCATGAGGTGCTATTTTTTTTTTTTTTTTTGTTAGAAAAATGTGTTAAAATTTTGAGAAATTTTTTAGAAAGAATTGAGTGGAATTGTAAAAAAAATAAAACACAGTTTTTTTTTTAATAAATTTTTTAACGAGGGAAAAATGCATAAAAAATAATAATAAGTGTCACATAGGCTACTCACTTTTTATATTAGGATTAACGAGAAAGGACCTCATGTGAAATTCAAGTTTTTGGGTTCACTTTCCTATAATTTTTTTTTGTATAGAAGAATCTTCTTGTGAAATTTTCGTTATTGGAAGGTTATGGATACGGGGTAAAAAATAGGACTAAATTGAAAGAAAATGAATAATCTTTTATAGAAAAAGAGGGACAACTTCGTAAATGATCCATGTACTTTTTGTCATTTAATCAATAGTTCCTTAACTTTGAACAATTTTGATACAAATTCGCTAAATAGGGAAAATTTTAATCTCTACCGTTAAATCACCGTCAATTTGGCTGTTAAGAGGCATATGTTAAGAGGCATATGCATTGACAAACTAATCTCGAAATCCCAACACTAAAATCTAATAAGAGTAGCGGAAGAACTGAGATTTTCACCTACTTATGTCTTCAAAAGTGGGTGATTTGTGCTTCTAGTGCACATACAAAGGCATATCATGGGATAAGCATGTCAGACATCTCATTAGGTGGTCCTTTTTTATGCTAAAATTGCATATATGCATACAAAATTTGCTGGTTTTTGTTGATCGGGAGCTATGTGGATGATGGTGCAACTCACAGCTTCATAACTTGGTGAGGAACATTCAAAGGACACACAACAATGTTCATCTTGGGACAAAACTCTGAGTATGCAATGTCCTTGTCCTTTAGCCCTATACTGGCACACCAACAATTAACCTCAACCTCAGACCGCAACATCGCGATCATATAACATATATAAAAGCACGAATCCCTTTCTAAGTGTTCTGATGTTTAGACTTTCACATTCCAGAAATGCGCTTACTGATTAACTCAAGTTCACATTAAGTCCCTAAACTTGAGATTATCCCTCACATTCAGGAATACTGAACGTCCAAATTTATGTTTATTAAAAACGTCTATTGCAAAAGAATTTTGACTAAAGGGACTTGTATTCTATACAATCTTGATGCCTCTTTCAGGTACATTCTAATTGCAGGTACAATCTCGTGTGCGTAAGCTGAGTAAACAAATTAACAATACATTCATTCAAAAACAACAAATACGAGTGATCTACAGAATTTTTTGATGCCTAAATTAGGTATTTGGTAACATTAATAATGAGGAACTTATGCCATGGAACATCAATTCCAGAAGGTCATTGAAAGAGTAAAAGACGAAACATGATAAAATTGAAGACGAGGAACCAATATAAGAAAACAAAGAAAAAAATGTTGAAATCAAAAGCAATGACCCAAAGAAGATTAATGTAAAACCGGAAACAAGAAACAATATGTTGTGGTGAGCGATGCACATGTTCCGTACTAGCAAACACAAAACATGCATATGAACGTAAACTAGTACTCCTGAACTCATCAAATTTCTCACTCAAGGGTTTCCTAAACTGCTGATTGCAAATAAATATAAACTAGCACAACCCCGAAACATGCATATGTTGTGTTGAGCGATGCACATGTTCCATACTACCAAACACAAAACATGCATATGAACGTAAACTAGTACTCCTGAACTCATCAAATTTTTCACTCAAGGGTTTCCTAAACTGCTGATTGCGAATAAATATAAACTAGCACAACCCCGAAACATGCATATGAATGTCAGAAATATCCAAGAGAGTAACATTCAAGAAGAAGTAGGTCCACTAGACAATTATAGTACTAATTCTTGCCAGTTTATGCCTCTACGAAACTCTTAAGGTTCTTCAGCCAGTTCTTATACTCTCTGCTGTCTTTGTTCAACATGTACTCATGTAAGTAATTAGTCGTGCTTGGCTTGATTCCTCTAATCTCCAGATACTTGTGGAACCCTTTCTTCAGATTCTCATCCAGATCCCTGCAGATAAACAGAAGAGATCTTACTCCAGATTTTCAAGCAGCAGAAAACATAAATTCTCATAAGGTCCACAATTACTTCTTAAAACTAGCAAGCTATTGGAAATATTAGTTTCCCGTGATTTTTTGAGTTTCTAGTTGAAAAGTGAGGTTAAAACTGACAAAAACCTGATGGGGAACAAAACTAAACCGCAGTTAAGTCATTCGTAGACGACTACAGATTACGAAGCAGCCTTTTAAAACCAATGATTTTCCAAGATGAAAGAAGGGTGAAAAATGCACTAGCAGGACAATCATTAACTTTAAAATTATGTATTTGGAGGCTTGATTTATGGATTTGCTACTTGGTAATGATCAGTGTACACATGTGCATGCAGAAACATTGGCCTTACATTAAGGTGTTTGTTGGCTCAGAGATCATGAGGATAAATTTGCTATTGTGGAGATGGATTCTAAAATCATCCTTGATATTATTAAAGGCAAATGCAGTATTCCTTGGAAACATTGGCACATTTTTTTAATTTTTAATTTTAAACCAGTGCTACAGCGGAGAAAATGTTGGCATTTGATTAAAGACATCCTGCAGATTACTTCTCTAATGCAGTTTCATTTTCAACATTGCTTTAGGGAAGCAAATAAAGTGGCTAATGGATTAGCTAATCTTGGCTGTGATTCAGGGATTTCTTCGCAGTTTTCTTGTCCTCATGAGCTTCCAAAATCCATTAGGGGCAACTTTTTTGGATTCTTATGGTACTCCTAGTGTTAGATACATTTGACATTTTGTATAGCTTTTTAAGAGAGGTTAGGTCTATGTCCCTTCCCCCATATCTTTTTGATTGCAGCCCCCGGGGCACTCTAAGTGGTCAGGTATTAAGCCCCCAACTTTTATTTTTTTCATTAGCAATAAAACTTGTGAGGACTCTAAGTGCCTTCCCTCTTTCTTAAGAAAAGAAAAACTTTAAAAGTATTCCCTAATGTTTTATAACTGAAAAGAACACTCACTCGAATTGTGGTCCTTCATACGCAAGTTGCTCTTCAGGAATCTCTGGATCTTTAATAGATAAGCTCTCAATTGTAATCTCATCTGGGTAAGCAGTAAGAGTGAATTCCAAGGAGGGTCCATCCTCCTTAGAAACTCTCACAATCATTGGAAGACTTCCCTGACTGGGCTTTTCAGGATCGTCATCATTGTCATCATCTTCATCCGGCTCTTCTCCCGTACTAAGGCTGGACATTTCAACTTCAACATTGATAGTTTCTCCCTGGTATTCTCTTTTCAAAGATACAGTTTGTTGTCCCAGATTATCTTCAAGCTGAAAAGGAAATCCTTCTGGAAGCTCTTGAACCTACAAAATGTATACGATAATATCAAATTTCTGTCATTTCCCCTAATAGATCATTTTCGTGGTTGAAAATGGAGTGCCACAACACTGAGACATGAACTTCAAGAAAATATGTACAATTTTACAACTAATGAACACTACAATTACAGAACCATTTATCCATGCCAAGAGGAGTTCATCTATAGACCCATGGAAGGGAATGACTGTTAACCAAGATCTGTACTGTGAATAATTACCTCCAGAAGTGCAATTTAGAAATGATTAAGCTGGCTGCATCATTCACAAAAATACAACATTTTGAGATTTAATAAACACCTGAGATACTTCAGAAAGACGGCACGAGAGAAGATGGAAGAAGATACAGTCAAATTCCAAAGAAAGGTCATCCAAACCAAACCAACCAAGGACTGAGTTCCGTAAAATACTTGGGACATAAAATCTACTAATTACTCAAGTTTTCAGACTTTTTAACAAATTACGAGTACGACCTATCAATACTCATCTAGTTCCCAACTTCCTTCCTATCAGCTTAATTACACTGCAAGTTTGAGGCTCAAATTTTACCAATGCCAAAGCTAAAATGAGCATAGCATACATGAAACTCCCTGTTCTGCTCAGCACATGTACATATCAAATCACGTATGAGTTTCAGTGGTAAATACTAGAGTAAGACTTTAGTCTACAGGTGGTGTAAATATTTGTTTTACACAAATGATATAAAAATCATATTATTTGATGAAAAAAAATTCAATGTTATATAATCACATATTAACTATACCTTACACTTTCTAGAGATCAATTTCGAATTTTGATGGTGAATTGAATAAGATTTTATTCTAAAGCGTGTGATTGGTCAATACAAACTATCTTTTAAAGCCCTATATTGACGAATTTTAATTCACAAAATAGTTAAAACATTAACTGATATCATCTATTACATTAATCAAGTGACTTTCTGCATAATTTCCTCACGAAGATAAGTAAAGGCATAAGCTTGTGTGATTAAATAACTACACAATAGGGTGGACAAAAATTGAATCCATAAAATTATATAAAAAGTATGAATAAGAGCATTTGTAATGTTTAAGGTGAAAGATAAATATCTGTCAACGTGTGAACAAATTTTATCATGTCCGAACCAAAAAAATCAACTGAAATATACACCCTGTCCCCCCCCCCCCAAAAAAAAGGGGGGGGGGGGATCAAAGCTGTATCCCCACGATAGGAAAGCTATGGCAGTAGTAGTCACACTAAAGGTTCTGCATATACAACTTGGGAAAAAAGAGGTATCACCATGACATTAAGTGCAAGGTAAAGCAATCTAATTCAATGTAAAAGGTTCCCCAAAAATATCAAATGCCAATGCATCATGATGTCCTTTTTAAACCAAAACATATAACTGACTCATCCACTTTGAATCTTAGCGAATTAATCCATATTTGACATTACCCATACTAAAATTTTTAATTATTAAAACAAAGAGAATTTTCAATAAATCATTTTACTAAACAACACCCAAAATATTATCGGAAAGAGCAAAATATCCAGAAAATATCAATAGCAAAATCGATATAATGCATTAAAGTGTTGTACATTGATTGTAATGTACAATATTATCCAGCATCAAAACCAGTACTATCAAACCCTATCAAATACTGTGGTACTTAGTTTATGAACCAGGCAATAATAAGGGTCCGACCTTAAAGCTAAATTTGGCTGCATCTCAAATTTCTTCTCGAACAACGTTACCAAATACATACAAAACATCACCCCTCTGAAAAATTATGTAACACAACTAAATACATAACATAAATTCAAAAAAGAAAAAGCGAAAAAACTCACTTCCAAATTGTCCGACTCTTCAGCACAGGCGATCTCGTCGTCGAGGACTCGGATGAGCGCCTCGTCGGCACTCGGCCGCTGTTTCAAAGCTGCGGAGGACGAACAGTGACGGGTGGATGGAAAAGAAAGGGTTTTGCTAGCGAGATCGGTATGTCGAACGGTAGAGAATAAGGCCGCCGCGGAGTGGTGGACGAACCTTTGACCTCCGATGACTCGGGCAGCGAGGGGAACAACCGTTGAAACCGATCGACGAAGTATGGTTGCGAATACCATCGTTATGCAAAAGGGGAAAATACTTGAGGGTTTTGAAGGATGAGGAAAGATTGAGCGAGGGTTTAACTTTATCAAGGTTAGGGTTTTAGGGGCGAGTGTTTTGTGTGAAGTTATATAAAAAAGGATAATTGTTTATTGGGGAATAATCTGGTGTGTGTTGTCATGGGGCAAGAGGCTTGTTCTCGGCGACAAATATTCCATCTTTACCCCTTGAGGTTTGGTCAGTTCTCACTCCTAACCCATACTTTTTCGTCATCCCTTCTGTCAACAGGTTTGTTTGTTTTACATTAAGTTGACCATTGTTGACTGTGCTGCAAATCAGCAAATCAGAAATTTATTAAATATTTATTAATTTTTTAATTTTATTCACTCTTTACATAGGATGTATTTTCAAATTCTTCTATCATTTAAATAAATATTAACTGCTTATTTATCTTAAAATTGAGATAAAAAAGTAATTTAAGAAAAGTGTAAAAAAAATATACAAGACATCAACTATTTTTAAATATTTTTTACTTTCAAAAGTCAACTATTGTGAAATAAAATAAGTATTAGATATGAGATATTGTTTCGTTAAAGATAATGTATGTAACATTTAATGCAACAAAAGTGTCGATAAACAAACGTGATGTGAAACCATCCGCCTTAATTTAGTGGGGGGAATAAGTTACAAATTTTTATATTTTCATTCGTTTTCTCTCTTTGATTTCAATTTTTTTTTTCATCTTTCGTAATTTTTACGTTTTTCATTTAAGAAAAAATATTTAGATAGTGGCATGTTGCCAAAAAAAAAAAATATTATTTAGAATATTTATTTTGAAATGGAGAGAGTATAATAATAAAAGTAAAAAATGATCTCCCCCCCCCCCTTAGGACATCTTCGGTGATCATAAACCTTTTTGAGGTTTATTTATATTTAAATCATGAATCTGATTTCTTTGATATTTGATATTTGATTTCTCTTACTTTTTCATTTTACATATCATAGGTCCCGTCATTTTCTTTCTATCTCTCTCATACTTTTTTACTTTACATATAAAATATTAAAATTAAATATCGCACAATATCGTATTCCTGATCTGACCATTAGTTTATCCTGTCATGCCACATAAGCACTTTATAAGCATGTATAAACCTTTTTTTTTTATTTTTTATAATTCTATTATCCACTACATTAAATTAAAAAACATTATAATGGACCCACTTATATTTTTTACTCTTTTACATTAACTATTCAAATCTTAACAAACTTAATTCTACAAATTAATTTTATTCTTTTAATAAATAAATATAAAAGTATGATTCAAGAAATAATATTATTGCTTAAAGATTAAATATGCTTTAATTATTTTACTAACATGACATATTGATCAAAAAAATATTTATCGCCAATTTCATATATTTATTTTAATAATTTAATTTTCATTAATAAAAAATTTAATGGAATATAATTTAACTCAATACAAATAAATAACCTTGACTAAGAAATACTAAATAAATACAATTTCATTTAAATTATTATTTTCTCCAAAACGTGGTCAAATATGTTCGATCAAATCAAATATAAGTTGATGGTCTACCTCACGATCATCTGATGGTGATGTGTACGTTCACGATGCGGATATCTTTATTCTTTTAAAAGATTCTTGAAGTGAACTCCCACTGTTCCATTTCGGGTCATCTTTAACTCTTTTCTCCGTATGCTCGTATTTGAAATATTTTTTACGTTATGCTGAAGTAATTGATATATAGCGTCTTTCACATCATCATCGAACTATCCACTTTGTTGTTTATTTTTTACTTGAATGAAAAATTGATTGAAATCGATCATTGACAAGTGATTGCATTTCATACCATTGATTCTTCATTTGGTTAACTGTCATTTGAACCATTCCCTTCTATCTATTTTTACTCTAGTACACAGTTATTCTTTTTCAAAAGTTTCTCTTATTCCGTCAGCTGTCCTTCACACCATTAATTGAAATAATGAGCCAAGAGCTCGCTACCTTAAGATCCTCATTCTTGCTCCAAGGAGTTTTGCTCTTCTCCTCCGCTTGATTGCTCGTTTCTTCGTCAATGATAATACTTTTCAACCCTTCTTAATGTGAAACTTTGAGTTCCTCGATATTATACCTTCTTGCCTCTCTTGGTGATATTGTAATTCAACCACTCATATTCGGATTAAAATATCCATGCATATATTGATTTTGAATAGCTCAATATAAAATTTAGAGATTGAATAATATGAAAAATTCGGAAATTTTGAAGTACCTTGAATATTATCGCAACTTGAAATTATAATGCACCTCGAAATATATGGATTTTGCGAATTTGAAGGTGCTTCAACATTTGAAGCATTTGGCAAATTTACGATTTAAGGATTATAAGAATCTTTGACATTTGTAGAATTTAATAAATTCTTAATAATTATTATGTATAATAAGATCAAAATGGAAGAATTGACAGAATAAAATGAGAAAGTGTATTTTAAAAGTGAAATAAGAAAGAATTTTGAGAAGGAAATAGTCCACGATGAAATGAAATTGAAGAACATATTTATAGAAAAACAAATAGTTGTTGCATTAATTTGTTGTCGCTATTGTGCAAACGGTCAATAAAATTCTTGGGAGGGGGAAAGCTTTGTGAACTTGCTAAAGTCAACAATCAAGTTGGTATATATAGCGTCTAAGTACTTCTTGTTAAGGGTCAGATCAGGAATGCGTTATATGATGATATAAGGTGATATCGTACTGTTCATAATATGGATATGAAAAAATATGAGTGATATGAGTTAAAGATTAAAATAACAAAATTACCCCCCAAATTTAAAAAACAGCCTGACATTCCTCTTTTTGACTTTAACTCCTCCCCCCCTTCCCTCTCTCTCTCTCTCTCTTCACCTTCTCCCTCTCTCTGATTCTTTCTTTGCCTATCTCGGATGAGAGGGGATAACGAAGCACCTGATCAAAAAAGAAATTTTCGATCTACAGGTTTGTCAATGAACGTTTTTGATTTTTTTTCTAATGACTGAATATTCCCCGATTGTAATCCCCCTTCAATGTTTGCAATTCTTGGTACGTACATGTAAATCCCCACCAACACCCACCTTCCCTAAAGGTAAGATAATCAACACCCACCTTCAGAATCACCGCCTCCTACACCGGAGTCACCTCCGCCACCTTTACCAGAATCACCTCCGCCACCTTTCCTTGCAACAGTGCCACCTTTGCTTGCAACAGTGGCAGCCGCGTGAAATGGAGTGGTCCATGGCAGATCCTTCCAGGGAAACGCGGCCACTAGTGGACCTTTTCCGGTTATAGATCGCGCGATGGTAGAAAAATGTTAATCGGTCTCTCAAACGGGGATCGACGGCGATATTAAACGAGAGAGAGAGAGAGAGAGAGAGAGAGAGAGAGAG
>JAOWAN010061116.1:0-12297 GCA_028566635.1 Lobelia cardinalis
ATTTGTTAATGGGTGATACGTGGTTGGCAGCCATTGGCTTGTGAAGGAGAGGGAGGCTGAAGTTTTCCAGACTCCTCCTCAGTTTTTCCCAAAAAAAAACCCCACAACCGTTCAGACTCATTGCTCCCAAGCTGAGCTACAGTAGCAGACTCCCTCAAGACCCTTGTTGTGGATGCCCTAATATTGGAGCATGCCTAATGAGTTTTGGAGCGTAAAATTATCAAATCTGCAGCACCCAAAATGTCGACCACTAGCCAGGTCCATCCACTGTTTTAAGTGCATCATAATCCTTGTGCGAAATAATATCAAACTGTAATGGTTGGTTGATTTTTAGATCGCATGCAATCGACACGAAAATAAGTGTGGATTGTTTGATCATTTAGATGTTGATTCTCTAAAAATTATGCTTGATTATGGTCTGCCCATAAGTTCTTATTTAAGTAATTTGTGTGCTCACCATTAATGTGAAGAGTGTTTCAAGTATTCAGCCTAGGGGTGTCAACGATCCGAAATTTACGTATTTTTTCGGCTCGAACTCTGTTCGATAGCTCGAAAGTTCAACGAGAACTCGAGTTTGAACTCGAAAAAATGCTTTGATTTTCGCTCGAACTTGGCTCGATAAGAAGTTTTCGAATTTCGATCTCGAGTTTGAATTCGAACGGCTCGATAACTCGAATTAAATATATAATAAAAATAATAAATTATATTAAAAATATACATATATTTAAGAATATCTATAATAAAATTAAAAATGTATATTAATTTAGGTCAACTCGCGAGTTGGCTCGTAAGTTCGATAAGAGAAATAAATGGATCGATAGTGAACCCGAGTTCGAACCGGCTCGGATCGAACTCGAAATTTTTCGAAATTGAATCGAGCCGAACTCAAGTCAACGAGCTCATTTCGAAATTGAATCGAGCCGAACTCAAATCAGCTCGTGAGTTGGCTCGATTCGATTGACACCCCTAATTCAGCAGCCACCAAGAAAGTAAGTAGGTCAATTCCCAGGATCTGAACTTGGTCATGAAATGGGAATTGACCCGAGTGTACATATAATTTTCAAGTGGGGGATGCTATGCATTTTTAGAAATTGATTCTTCTCTAGCATATGCTGCTTGCTTGATTCTTTCCAAGCACAGCCTGTGAATGTCATCCGAATCTTTGGAAAATTTTTTAGGTCAAATACCGTTAAAAACATGACACAAATAATGAAATAAAGCATCCCTATTGGAATGGCCGAAAGGGTGTGGGTTCCTTGGTTATGGCTATGCCGACAATATTGAAACTTTATGGAAAATTTGCGCATCGGAACTGAAATGAGCTATCAATAACTGTAACACGACAAATTCAAATATTTATTTAACACGAGCTTTCAAAAATAAAATAAATCAATTATTATGAATTGTTAATAATAATTACTTGCAAAATGATAAATAAGGGATTAGTTAAGACATAGTGGTAGTCTGGTATAGGATTAATCTTGTATAAGTCTAGGTCTAGTAGTAAGCATAAAGCATTATTATTATTATTCATATCAAAAAATGAACTATTAATAATTTAACATGACAAATTTAAATATTCATATGATTTGAGCATTCATAAAAAAAAAAAAAAAAACCTCAATAATTATAAATTAATAATCATGATTACTTACAAAATCAGGAAAAGAAAATTTCTAGACTAATGTAGAGTGTATATAAGTATAATATATTCTGTTAATCCAAACATCCGCTTTTGATTCCTGACCTATTGATCTTTTGTATAAGTAGTTCCTACTTATTTTTTTTGCCTTAATTGCATAACCCGATCTATAAGACATAACCCAATCTGGTCTCTAAATTAAAATTGAAAAAATTAAACAATATACATGATAATTTATTTTTTATGCGGCGCTTAGTTTGCACTGACATGATGTAAAATTTTAAGGAAAAAAAATAACAAAAAGACATTCTTGCACTTAATATTTATTAAAAAAAATAAATAAATTGAATTATTTTATCAATTATAACTACCATCATCACCACCACTACCACCACCACTTTCACCACCACCACCACCACCAATAAATCAAAATCATTCAAATCAGAAAGTAAAAAAATCAAAACCATTCAAACTAGAAAAATCAAAACTATTCAAACCATGTAACTTAATTTTTACTTGGATATTCTCAATAATTGATCACAAATCCAAATCTAATCAAGAAATTAAATCCAGATCTGAAATTGATTGTTCCATACACCTGCTAGCAGAATCATCAACTTGATTGCTCCAATCTGTGAGTTGGGGCTATCCTAGAACCCACCGCCCGTATGATGTGGGTACCGATGGCATGACCGGAACCCCTCCCACCATGTCCTTCCCATGTGTGATCTCGATGAGAGACTCTGCTTCCTCCACTTTGAATCCAACTAACTGGCTGAGTACCCAATCTATTGAGCTCCTCCTCTTCTCTATCATTATACTCCAATACAACCTCTTGATGTCTTGTTTTTCTTCCAAACTCTGCAACTGTGCTCTGTATAAGTGAGTAAGCGGCTTGAATTCTCTTAAGGGAGGTCTCGAGCTCGAGTCTCACCGTATGCAGAAAATTCCCGCTGGGAGACTCACCCGCCAATGCTAGGTACGCGACCCGAATCGGACTGAATTAGTAAGGACGAGTGAGCAACCAAAAAAAAAGTGAGTGGTCCCGTGGAATGTACATCTGCTTTGTTGCTTGCTTCCAAGTTTTACAAGGACCTTCACCTGAACATCCTTGGTTCCACTAGCCGCCTCATTTAAACACTCATCAACATTTTCTGCTTCAGCACTAAATAACAATTACAAAAGAAACTCCCTCCCCCCAAGATCCTTATACGAAGTGGGTTGACGACCAGATGTAACACGCCAATCCAAACCCACCAGTCCCACTGAAAATCACATGGAAGATTCCAAACTCGTGGGAAATCTCCGCCGACCAGCCGAAGAATATGTCGGCGACAACACTGGTTTGACAGGATTTTTCTGAACATGGGTTTTAGTGAAGATGAGGATTCGAGCAGACATATGATGAGACCGTAAGGGAGAGAATCTGTGTTTTCGAAGTCGGGAGGGAGGCCGTGGTCGGAGCTATTGAATGGGATTTCGAGGAGGCGGATGGAGGAGGACGGCGGTACTAGAGGGTATGGGTGTTGGGAACAGGGCGGTGGGTTTTCTTCCTTGGTTTATCTCCCTCTTCCTTGGATATTCTTCTGTTGGGAAGAAGAGTGGCAGTGGGTCGAGTTGAGAGGTTAAGGATGATGACGATGGGCAGTTATGATACATTATCTGGATTTATTTTTGTTTTTCAGGGAGAGTTATGGCTAGGGTTTGGACGGGGCAGAAGAAATCAGTGGGAGGGAAATAAATTGGGGATTAATTTATTTTTTCTTTTTACCCTTTCAATCATCACTATAATGAACCGATCACGAGTCCAATTTTACAACATGTGGTAATATGGTAATATGATTAAATTATCACAAATACAATATATTAACTCATTTCATTCAATATCATATTTCAAACATTACCCACTTTCCATCTACTATCCCTATATCTATATACTCACGTAAATCAATTCAAACCTTTTACATCACATTCTTTCTCCTCTTTTATTATTTTTTCCTCACATTCAAACCTTTCACATCACATTTAAATATTATAAATTACAATCAACCTTTCACATCCAAGAGCAAAAAAGATATTTTAATATAAATCTTATATTTACTCATCTAACTTCATCTCATATCATGAACAGTACTATATTACACCATATCACACTCCTGATCTGACCGTAAGTTTATTTTTTTCCCCTTCGATATATGTCATATCATCAAAAAAGATTTTAAAAAATATGATCAAATCAATCGATTTAAATTTATGGACTAAATTGAATTATTTCTTATATGTCAGGCATACAATTAAGTTAAAAAAATAAGTAGGGACTGCGTATACAGAAGGTCAATAGGTCAGGGCACCAAAAGGTTTTTGCCTGTGTTAACCTAGGTATAAAAACAAAAGTTACTGTCTCTCAATTCACGCCTCTTATCCTCTGTCCATCCGCTCCGAGAAAAACCCGACTTCTCTCCATCATCGCTGCCGGTCGGCCTCCATCACCAACCGCAGTCCTCCCTCATCCCTCTCTCTCCAGTGCCATATCTAAGTCGTCCGACCGCCGATTCCTCTATCTGCAGCGCCGTCCCTCCTCCCTCTTCATCCTCCATTGTCAAATTGAAGGTATGAGCTCTCTCCACCTCTCCTCTTTCCTCTCTCCTCCCTCTTTCCTTCCATTGTCAATCCATGCCCCCATTTCAGGCGATGAATTTAACTTCTGTTCTGCGCGTGTCTGTTATGTATTTCATTATATTGAATGAGAACTGATTAGTAGGACATTGACTTTGGGGAAATTTTGTCTGTGAGGTTTTGAAATTAGTAGAACATTGGCCGGAAACCATGGTGTGTATTTGGTTTACTTTTCTGGTTTACGTCTATTACTCTGATTGCTACGACCAAAGGTGATTAAAATATGAAATTTGTTAAGCAATTCTTACTTGCAGATACTAACTGATATCCCCTTGCTAGATGTAAACACTGTGTCTACGCATCTGTATATGATCATTATAATTGAGGCATTTGAATTTTATGTCAATTCATTAAAGGAATTTTATTGTGGGATTAAAAGAGTAGTTCCTGTAAAGTTTCGGCTGTCTCCTTGAGCTCTGTTTGGTTGGAGGAATATGTAAGGCCAAGGGTAAGTGATATAAGAATAATGTACCTATCCAAAACTTGTATAAACTTGTATCAAGTATAATGATACAAGATAGTCTTGTGCCTGAAATGTTCATAAAAATGCTGAAAGTTCAAGTTCTTTTCATTTTGGTATCTCTTTTTGGTTCCGGTTCCGAACAATGTGTTGTATTTTCTCTCTTAAGCCTTAGATTTGCCAACATTGTGCGGCCATAACAAAAGAACCTTTCATCTGACTATATGCTTTCTCCTGTACTTCTCATTATTACTATGTTCTTTAGAAACTCGTCAAGAACACTTTTCAGTTTTTCAAGTGACATCAACTTTATAAAACTTTAGCATCAATACCCATTCGCTGAAAGGCTTTCCACACTTGAGGCACTTACTAGCTTAAGGGTCTCATTGGGTTTATGCTTAATGTCCTTGCCTTATGAACAGTACAGTGATGTATCCTGACTGAAGTTTGTTGTCAAATGGATCTACTTCCATATTTGCTTCTATTTCATAAGCCTCCTCTCAGTTGCCTCGCATATATATACTTAGTTTTGTTACTCATTTAATGTAATTGCTCGAATCTACTCATTTAATGTTCGTTCGACTTTCCATATTAGTTAACATGTTGATTTTGGAATTGGTGTATTGTTACTCCCATTTATTCAGTTCTGTTAATGTTGGCTATGTGTTCCTGTTATTTGAATGCGGTGGTACATTGGTTTGATTCTAATATGTATGTGGCCTTACGGGTATAGAATTTTTTTGATCAATTGTTTTAAGGCCTCTCAAAGGGAGGTCACCTGTAATTCTGTGTTGGGACTCACGTATGTATTCTTTTCTTTAGTTGGGTGGTATCGAACAGATTACAAGATGCAGTCTGGCGCCACTTCCATGGAAGTTGAGAAAGCTGTGTCTGAAGCAAAGAATGTGTCTTTGACATTAAAGCCTAACTTTGCGCCTTTAAAGGCCAGTGAAATAAATGATGGTCAAGTACAGTTCAGGAAGGTTTCTGTCCCGCCACATAGGTATACCCCTCTTAAGAAAGCTTGGATGGAAATTTATACTCCAATCTACGAGCAAATGAAGATTGACATCCGTATGAATCTTAAAGCACGGAAGGTTGAACTAAAGACCAGGTCAGACACTCCAGATGTAAGTAACCTTCAAAAGTCAGCTGATTTTGTTCATGCCTTCATGCTTGGATTTGATGTGATTGATGCAATTGCTCTGCTGCGTATGGATGAGCTGTATGTCGAATCATTTGAGATTAAGGATGTTAAGACCCTCAAAGGAGAGCATCTGTCTCGTGCTATTGGTAGACTGTCTGGCAAGGGAGGTAAAACAAAGTTTGCAATTGAGAACTCTACTAAGACCCGTATTGTAATTGCAGACACAAAGATTCACATTTTAGGATCCTTCTCCAATATCAAAATTGCAAGAGACTCGCTTTGTAGCCTTATTTTGGGTTCCCCAGCCGGTAAGGTATACTCTAAACTAAGAGCCGTAACTGCTAGATTGGCAGAAAGATTTTGATCCCTCTATTTTCTCTTACTTAGAGGTTGTATCCTGAGTTGTGAGCATTGGCCAAGCGTAATTTACATTTGAACTGTCGGGAAGTGTTGAACAACTGCAATATTATGGAGGTTTTGTTTTGGTCTGCTGATTATTAATTTAAATTAAAATTTTAATATTCTGCGTTCTTCCTAACTTTCATGGAGACAATGTTAAACTGTTTTCTGTCATTCATATGAAATTATCAAATTTTATAATTTTTACTGCAGAAAAAGTTTAACCAACAGTACCCAGCATGAGTTAATTTTTGTACTAATATAACCTATTCAAGTAATTAATCATCATGTACAACATCCGTCCTAAAAATTAAGAGCTTGAGCATATTGTGACCCAAATTAATGTTGCTAAGGCTATAAACGAGTCCTAAAAGTTAGGAGCTTGAGCAAATTGGGACCCAAATTAGTGTTGCTGGGGCCATAAACGACTCTGAACTCGAACTGAAGTTTTCCACATATAATGAAACTTGTTCTAATAATTTTTGGCGATTTGAGGTGGCTTTTCGTAAACGGATCACAAGTTGTTCACGAGCATCCGATTTCAATTTTGAGTTCGTTTTGTTCTAGTATTTAGCTTTTATACACTAAAATATAAGAAACGGAAACAAAAAAAAAAAATTATTCGTTAAAAAATTTCGTGAATGAATTCAAATGAGCTATTTATTCTAAAACTCAGGTTTTAGAATTTTTGTCGAACGGAAATGATCAAGATCGAACTCAGTTCAAGTAGAGCTTTGAACATGTTGGAATTGAGCCGAATACGGGTCACAATAGATGAACTTTTAAACTCTTTACATATATTAAAAAATAATATGTATTGATCAATTTATCATTATCAAACAATCTCCTTATTAATAATATAAAAGATAAATGCAATAATGGTAATGGATGATTGAGAGAATAGGAGAATTATCATTTAGAAAAGTGGGAGTAAAAAAGTAAATCAAACGAGCCATGAGGATGCTAGACATTGAAATTTTACTGGAAAACCCTACACAAATTGCCACAATTTAGCCTCAGTTAATCAAACGACCCATGACGAGCTTCTAACCACTGCAATAAAAAGAGACCTGCATAGTGTTTGTCATATTGCCGTCTGTATGGTAGAGGTTCAAATCTTGAAAAAGATTTTAAATTTGCATCTCTAGTAGGTGAGATCAGTCGGTAATCTCAAGTCTCTGATCAGTTAAAACACATCTCGCGATTTGCCTCCTTCACTATTCTCGAAAATACGGAAAATGAAGACTGCTAACGTTGGAGTTCAACATTTAATAAACAGAGACTTACGTGTCATATTGAATACTACTATTTCAGCTACACTAACGCCCAACTAATAGGTCAATTTCCTTGTATCTGAACTTGATTTAGGGATGGACACTCACATTTGCATTGATGAAGTCCCATTTTTCACCAACCTGAGAATGCTAGGCATTAATATTGGTGTGAATGGATGGAATAAAGAGCAGATGGGCTTGATGATGATCAACCACGCATATACTCTTGCCTTTGGTCTCTTTTAGCGCTCATTCCATAGTTTTTACGGTATCAACACGGTCTATATTAATCGTAAAATTTAATCGTACACAATATTTTGTAAGTATAGAAACATCTCTTGAAAGCCTAAGATGGATTAGTCATATACAACGTTAGCCCTTAGAATTTCAATTAAAATGTATGATGATCGTATTCGTAATTAAGTTAGGGGTAGAGGTACAACTAAGTTAATATTGACATCGGTAATATAAAAAGACATGAAAGAAAACAAAAGACCCAAATTGGTCCCTAATGTTTAACGTTTTTTACTTATTCATTCCTAACCTATTTTTTGGCCTGGTAAACTCAATAACCTATTTAAGTAATACCCAATTTAGTCCCTAAACCTATTTTATTAAAGTTGACTAGTTTTTTTAAAATAAGATTTACTGACATGGCGTTAACATAAGGACAAAGCAGTAAATTTATATTATAAATTTACTTAAATTAATTTTAAGTATTAAAACTTATCCAAAAAAAAAGTAAACCCCCCACCCTTTTTGTTTTTCCTCCGGGACCAGAGGCCAACTGCTCTTTCGGAGACGAAAAATTGAATACCGCTAGTCTCTCCCTCTCCCACCGTCCCTCTTTTCCTCCGCCGGCAACATTTCAGCACGACTCTCTCTAAGAAATTACAATTTTTGAACCCAGATCTGGCGGCGATAGATATGGCGTATGGGGCGAAAAAGAATGGGAGGAATAATGAACTTTAGGGCCGAAGTAAATGGTGGGTTCGGCGTACGTGGATTCTCTGTTCTGCAGTAAAGAATATGGGAGTACCTCTTGTTTTTGGACGGGGGATTGATCTTCCATGCCTCCAGCATTCTCCTAATTCAAGCTAATTCTCGATTTTAAGGTTCGTTCGATTTCTATTGCATTCTCCTAATATGGGAGTACCTCTTGTTGTTGGTAGTGTCTCAAATCCCATTGATTGGGTTCTGAATGATTTTAGAAATGGGTTGGATAACCAAGAGCTGCTCAAATGGCCTTTCTGTGTTCTCATGTGGCCTCATGCGTTCTGTTCCGTTGGTGGAGTTACCTAGATTCGGGGTTTGGTTCTTAAAGGTCCTCTGTCGCAAAATCTGAACCAGTTCAGTAAACTTCAGAATGTGGGTCTTTAGGGAACCATTTTATTGGAAATTTGCCCAGTTTTAGCAGGTGGGATGGAGGTGGTTGGTGGTTTTTTGTGGTGGCAGAGGTGGCTTGTGATGTTGTTGGTGGAATGAGAGAGATTGTGGGTGGTGGTGGAGATAATGGGTGTTTTATTTTTGGTTTTTAGTTAAATTTTATTTTTTAAATATGTTTTTAATGATTTATTATTTATTTTTTTTGAGTAAAGAAGGATAATAATGTCATTATCTATTTTTTTCTTAAAAAAAGAGTCCATATCAGCTCCACCTAAGCGCCACATAGGAGAGAGATTGCCACATATGATGGTCAACTTTAATAAATTAGGTTCAGGACTAAATTGGGTATTACTTAAATAGGTTAGGGAGTTGACCAGGCCAAAAAATAAGTTAAGAATGAATAGGTAAAAAATGTTAAACGTTAGGGACCAATTTGAGCCTTTTGCCCATGAAAGAATGTATTCCCTCCCTTCTACAATAGATTGTCTTTTAGACTTGTATACATTTATTAAGAAATAATATATATTGATAAATTTATTTTTATTAAATAATCTCTTTGTTGATGATAAAAGAGGTAAATATAATTAATAATCATGAATAATTGAGAGAATAGGACAGTAAATTAAAAAAATATTGGTACAGAAAGCCTAAAAATTCTTTAGGACAACTATTTTGAATTATTTATTTTTTTACTAAATGGTCATTTATTATGGTACGAAGGATGTAGCTATATGAATTATGGTGACGTGTGATTTATAAGATCAATTGACTATGGATCGCTTAAAATGAAATAAAAAATTCATATAAACAATTCCAAGTGACTGAGATTAATGCTTTCTTGTTGTTATAGAAACATCTGTTGAAGCATGGAAATGAGAATTTGATAATAGCAAGAAATTTCTTGGTAAGCCTAAAAAAAACAACCACCACTCTTTTTAGTTAGTAGTACTATGGGATACCAAATAATAGTGTGACTGCATTAATTATGTTAACCCCTCCTGGTTGGTACTATATGGAACCTCATAACTAAACCAAAAAGAAAATAGCAACACCCCTTTAATGAATTTCCGTACTAATCATTAATACTACTGGTGTAATGCTTCCTTCCCTTCCTTTCCATCCATTTCTCCAAATTTACACACACTGTCACACAGAAACAAAAACAAGAAAAAATTTCAAAACCTAATAAATGTTGACAGTTGAGAGTTGCAAATTCACCACTCTTCAGTCATTACTAACCTTTTTATACACATATCAGCTGTTAACCAGACTTCACATTTGCTACACAACCCCACCACCCTATTCATCCCCTTTGGCTCTTCCTTTCACTTTATGCACCTTCTTTTGTTCTTTGCTTCAAGGATTTTCTCTCTCCTCGCTCACTCAAAGTTTGATGGATTGGCCCAAAAAGTGGATCTTTTTTGCAGCTTTTCTCATTGTTAGTGCAGCCATTCATGGAGTTTATGGTGATGCCATGGTCAGTGGAACTGTCTTCTGTGACCAATGCAAAGATGGTCAAGTTTCCCTCTTTGATTATCCCCTCTCAGGTAAAGATCAAAATTAATTTTCTTGAACCTTTAGTTGCATATGTTTTCATGTCCTATCATAAGATCTATTAAGTTTGGATGTGGATTAGCTTATGGTTCAAGAATGTTACAATGTCACATTGTTTGGTGTATGGTGTTTCTCTTTGAAGGAATCAAAGTGTCGATAGCCTGCCCGGGGAGAGATGGGCAGCTGACAATGTTGAGGGAAGAAGCTACAAATTGGGTAGGAAGCTATGTCATGAGGATAGAAGGCTCTCCTGATCTAAGGGGTTGTCTGGCACAAGTTTCGGGCAGTGGGCAGGGATCAATGGCATGTGGAGCGGTTGCCGGTCCTCCCCGGAATTTGAGACTTGTGTTTGGGATGTTTGACACTGAGATTTATACTGTAGATCCTTTGGTTTCTCAGCCAGCTCAGCCCATGCCATACTGCCCGAGGTCAGCTTCCCCTGTGCCTGCACCGGTTACCCCTGCACTGCCTCCACCGGTCACCCCTGCACTGCCGCCACCGGTGACTCCTGGTTTGCCACCACCAGTGCGTAGACCTGCTCCACTTCCGCATTTTCCGCCATTGCCTCCCTTGCCCCCAATGTCCCCCGTGCCATTCTTGCAACCTTCCGCTTGCTCTTTCCAGTAAGTTTTCAGCCAACATTTCAACTTTAAGGTCTGTTTAATGATTTCAACTTTGGGCATGCCTAGGAACATATATAGTAATAACAAGCAATTCAATAAATAAATAAAGATGCACATTATACCTTGATATAAATAACATTAGTACAACTTTAGGATGTTCTTATACCATTAACTACTTAAAGTAAAATGTAAACTTAGCACCTCTTTTTCTTGCACAAACTTGAAAAATGTCAAAATGTGAGTAATATAGATAAACACACACACACACACACACACACACACACACACACACACACACACGCATACTGACTGCAGAGCCTAGATCCCCAGATTCTATATGGTACCAGAGTCGGCTTTCCAAACGTGCAGGATAGCTCAAGAGAGATTTGGTGAGCGTGAACTTGTTTTAAGTTAGTACATGTCTTGATTCAAACAGGAAGTGGACAATGCCGGAGAACAGGTGCCACTGGCGGGTATTGACCCCGGACATGAAAGTAGCGGTGGTGTTTGGACTTTTAGCAGCAAGGCGATACGGAACAGACCTGACACTGTGGCAAAGCATGAGGGGGAGAGGGGATCCTTATAAGACCCTATTGAGGGAAGGGACAACTGCACTTCTTAATTCTTATAATAGCCTTCAATTCCCATATCATCCCTTTGACGTGGTCTTGCGTTTTAACTGGGCATTAATGGGTTCAAATCGGCAAGTCCTCCTTACTGCTCTGAGATTCATGAGGGCTAATTCTGGCTACAATACCAACATGACCTGCAGACTCACTCCATGCCAGTGATCCTTACGTTTCGTTTACTACGTTGTTGAGCAACTATATATTTCTGTCAATCGCTCGTATGTTAGTTCCATTTTTGTGTGTCATATGAAGCATATATCTTCGGATTAGATCAATTATGATCAGAGTTTTAGGATCTGCAACAGGAAGAACAGATTTGCTTTGTTTACTTTTTCTTTTTTGAGGTAAAAAAACACTAGTGTGGTATAAGATCACGAAAATTTATGCCATATTGTTTGTTATATAACTAAATGGGAAAACTTCATAAATAGTCCCTCAAACTTTGCAGATTCTGCAATTAGTCCCTCTACTTTGGACTTGGCCAATTTTGGTCCAAGTTTAGAAAAA
>JAOWAN010061136.1:0-12294 GCA_028566635.1 Lobelia cardinalis
GGCTTGTGCTTCCGAAGTCTATAATATAAACGGAGGTGGCGACTCTCAAACTCACACACGAGCGTTGAGCGGTCACTGAAATGAGAAAACCCGCGCGCGTGCGCATGTACCAAAATTCTCGTCGCACCATTCGATGCGGAGAATCGGGGGTTCTCACAGGTATTGTGAAATCTGGCATAGCTAGAATTGGTGTTTGGGTCATGGCCAACTTAAGCTGGTCAAATGCTTCCTGTGCACTATCACTCCATTGAAAGGAATTCTTCCTTAATAGTTGAGTGAGTGGCTTAGCAATCCCTCCATAATTCCTCACAAACCTCTTAAAGTATCCAGTTAGGCCTTAAAATCCTCTTAATTGTTTGATGGTGGTTGGTATGGGCCATTTGAGCATGGCCTCAATCTTCTGTGGGTCTGCAGCTACACCATCTCTGGACTTCCAGTGTTTGGCTATAGACCAGAATGTCATAAAAAAAAACCAAGAATGATTTTCTCAGATATGGTTCAAAGACCTCATTCATCAAGGCTTGAAATGAGGCTGGGGCATTAGTGAGTCCAAATGGCATCACCTTAAATTCAAAATGACATAATGGGTCTTGAAGGCTGTTTTTGGGATGTCTTCTTGGGCTACTCTAATTTGATGATACCCTGATCTAAGGTCTAGCTGGGTAAATTACTGTGCCCCTCTAAGCTCATCTAATAACTCCTCAATCACAGGAATAGGGAACTTGTTCTTGATGGTCAGCTCATTGAGTCTCCTATAGTCAATACATAACCTCCAACTTCCATCCTTTTTTAGTACTAATAAGATTGGAGATGCAAAAGGGCTGTTGCTGTGCTGTATAATCCCTGCCTTGAGCATTTCCTATAAGGCCTTTGGTAGGTTGGATTGCTACCTTCCTTAAGGGGAATCTTGTGATCCTGCCTCCTTTGTGGTGGTAGACCCTTAGGTTCCCCAGAAACACTGGTATAACTCTGCAACAATGTCTGAACTACTGCTGATGTTGTGCTATTCTCTCCTTCTGCTTTGATATAGAATAAGTACCCAGTCAAGCTCTCCTTGGTTTTCCTTAGTAATTTGTTCAGACCTTTCCCACTAATAAGTTGTATTCCCCCTTCTTCAATTATCCACTTAAGTACCATTTTCTTCTTGTCCTTTCAGATGACTACCTCCATTTTCTTGTAGTCAAAGGTCACAGGACTGTACAACTTGAGCCAATCAACTCCCAGTACTACATCATAACCTCCTAACTGCAAGACCCTAAGGTCACTGGTGACTTGTGACCATTGATAGACCAACTGAAATTTGTGCACATGGACTGACTAAGTAGTTTATTCCCATTAGCAACTGTCACAGCCATAGCAGTGGTGCACTCTTCTTGATATCCCAATTTTTTAAGTGTAACAGGGTCAATGAAACTGTGGGTGGCACCACTATCCACCAGCATGGTGATAGGGTGCTTACCAATCATTCCTTTAACCTTAATGGTATTGTGGGCAACACCACCAGCTATAGCCTGTACAGAAATCTGACAGTTCTCCCCCTCTTCATCACTCGCATCTTCTACCACTCCATCTACCTCCTCCACTTTTTCTTTAATACTATCTAAGGTTCCTTCATCTTCCCCATATAGCATATAGATCCTGACTTTACAGCTATGGCCTGAGTGAATTTTTTTATCATAGTGAAAACATAACCCTCTCCTCCTTCTATCAGTAATCTCTGCACTGGACAAAGCTCTTGGTCTAGTAGGGGTTGTGTTAGGCTTATAAGGGCTGGGGTTTATTTTTGAACTGTTTGAGTTGAGGTAATTCTGGCTTTAGGGTTTATATGGGGTTGGTTTGGATGAATAACTGGAAGTGCTCCTGGTTTTATTGAGGTTGAGTTCTGCTTGCTTAGCTAGTAGGACTGCCTCATCAAAAGTCTGGGGTCTAGCCATATTGACAGCTCGTTTAATCTTTTCTTTTAGGCCACTGATAAAACTGAAAATGAAGTACTCTTCACTTAATCCTGGCTGCCTAGCCACAACATATGCCCTGAGTTCTTCAAAAGCCTGTAAGTATGCTTCCACGGCTGTAGTTTGCTGAGTTTATTGAATTCTCCCTGGGGGTTGGTGTGTTCTGTGGTAGTAAATCTTTGAATCACAGCAGAAGTAAATTGGGTCCAAGGTATCCACTCCCTACCAGTGTAATAGAACTGATACCAATGGCTTGCCCTCCCTTTAAAATAAGTTGAGGCAAACCTGGCCTTCCTGTGGTCTTCCATAGGGTTAAAATCAAAATATTGGTTGCTTCTTATGACCCATCCTCTGGGGTCTATCCCTTTCTGCCATTGTTGGTGGTGTGGTTGTTGTGGGTTATAGAATGGCTGTGGTTGTGTTTAGTAGGGACAATGGTCATGGTAATGTTGTGGTGTAGGTTGGTAATGGTAAGGGTTAGGTTGCTGGTGATGAAGGTTAGCATGGGGTGACTGTATGGTAGAATACTGCTGATATGGTGGAGGTTGGTAAGAGTTGTGAAATGGAGGTGGTTGTCCAGGTATAGGCTCCTGGTAAAGTTTGATAGTAGGTAGTGTTGGGAATGAATGTTGGTGAATATGGTTTATGGTGTTGTGGTTTCTGATATAGTATAGTAGGTATATTCCTGATTGCTTGGTATGGTGATGTGTGAGGAGCTGGTGATGGTGAATTCTGTGCTTGATACTTGTAGTAAAATTGTGGTTTATTGATGGGGTTTTGGACCTGTAGAATATGACTATGTTGAGAAATTTGGTGTGGTGTGTGATTCTGTTGGTATGGTGTGTGATTTTGGGGTGTAGAGGTCTCAACATCTTCACTTCCCTTCTTATTCATCCCTTTCACAGATGGAACAAATCCAGATGCATGATGTTTATCTTTCTTATCATTCAGAGATAAAAGTAATTTTTGGATTTCATGAAGAGGTTGTTCCATACCTTGCATTCTAAGGTCACCTTCTTCTTTGTTCTTCTGCAGGGTCACTTGGACAGCCTCCAAACTCCTCTCCTGGTTCTCCAAATTCTTCTCCATCATCAGAATTCTGTTTGCCTCGGCCATGTCCACAGTCTAAGGAAGGACAGCTCTGATACCACTGTCGAGGGGTCGACCAGTGAATCACAACAATGGCAATGGAAAACACAAGATAAAAATGGAACTGGAATTATATTAATTTACTCTGCTACTGAACTAGATATTAAGCTAAGGCTAAATACAATAATGGAACCCTAAGCTAAATCTATGGCTGGATAACACTAAGCTACTGCTAATCTAATTTGCAAAGAAGAGAGAAAGATGTGTTCACCAAGCTACCCTCTCCCTCTACTGCCCACTCCTTTTATCCCCTGAGTATTCCCTCTCCTTGGATGCCGGCATCCACCAATTGACATAGGAGAGTTTGTTAGAGTTGTTGAGAAACCATTCCATGCACATGCCTTTGTCTCCTGCCCTGCTTTGATTGATTTACCCACACTTAGGACCTTGAGGGACAAAACTGCCCTTGTTCCCTAACAACGGTCATACACTATGCAATTACAATTCAATTAGGGCTGGCTTGTGGCAGATTGAAGTTATTTTGGGGATCGAGCAGTAATACATCGAGCAATTGCTCAATTTTCTCGAATTGTTCTTACGTTTTGCCCACGATGTGAACCCTAGGTACTTTAATTGTTATCCATCGGTGTCAAGAACAAACAAAACAAAAATCGGGTGTATTTGAGTAGATGATATTTGAAATTTTTACTTTTATTTGTGTTTTGCATTTTTTGTGTGGTTTTAGTTTTGTAAGAGTTTTACAATTGTATTATTTAAAATTTAAAAAATTATAGTGATGGAGAGAGAGTGTGGTAATTATGATTTGATTTGATGTGATGTTTAATATGATATAAATGTTAATATATGGGTGTATAAAAAGTGTATGCATGAGAGAGAAAATAATGCTATTAAACTTTACCTAGTAACGAAAATTTTGACTTTTTTTTCAAACAATATACGAAAAACCTCACAAATAAACACCCTTACAATGTTGACATTTTTTTTGTAGCTCTTTTTAAAAATTAGTATAAAAATTTAGTATATACTAGCAATATTTTTATTTTTAAGCTGTCCATTTCAAGAGTTACATTTTTTAATTTGGTAAGAGCACTGTCACATTATCCTTTTTTTTAATGTAATATTAAATATATAGAGACGTCGACGACGACAACAACAACAACAACAACTAAGTATTTATCCCAAACTAGTTGGGGTCGGCCCTTATAATTAGTTTTCGTATTTAAGATGTAACTCTTTGTTGGAAGACGTAGTAAATACTATAATACAAGTATTTAAATATATAATATATTTTTTTATTTTATTTTAATTGTTCCAAAAATTACTATTTTTTCCACGCATCTATAGTATAAATTAGGGAAGTGGAGCCCCCTTTAAATTACTGTTCACCGGCACAATTTTCAAGAAAAAAAGAGTACGGGCATGATGGCAGGCGGCAGTCGCCGACTATCTCTTTCCCATTGACCAAGCGTAGAATGGTTATTGTTGCATTTTGTTTATTTTTTATTTTTACCTTTTACTTAATTAGTTAAATTATTTTTATTTATTTTTTAAATTTTGTGTGTTTGGGCATAATTTTTTTGAATCTATACTACAGTGAAACTTTTAATTACAATCATTCAATTTTATTAAATATTATTTTTATGATGTTATTTAAAAATACAAATACATAAAATATAATTTTTAAAAAAAATAAATATCGTGCCCTCGGGCACGGGCTTACGCTAGTACTAAAATAAAAAAAGGTAGATGAAGGGGCAGCTAGTAAAGTTTTGATTATTTCCAGTACTAGTACTACCACTGTACCATAAAGTGTGCTCAAGCTTCAAAACTTGCTTTAAAACGCCGCCGTCGTCTCTCTCTCTCTCTCTCTCTCTCTCTCTCTCTCTCTTTCCAGTCAGCCGGCAGTGCCTCCGTCCATCTCAGGTGCGGTGACCTGTCAAGCTTCCGTATCCGACATTTTTGGAAGGAACGGTCTTCACCTCCGGTTAGTGTCGTTCCCTCTCTCCCTCTCTCTCACACACACACACACACACTCTCTCTCTCTCTCTCTCGCTTCGCCGTGTCTATATTATGCATTGAACGTTTGTGAGCGTGCCGTGCAGTGTGTGAGTGTGTATTCTGCGGTGTGCATTCTTTATTGTATAATGTGCGTTATGTGTGGGTGTATTTTGCATTTTGTGTGTTCTGCATGTTAGGTTGTTTAATTTCCCAACATATGTAACAGAAATCTGATACTTGTTCTGTGTACAGCTCATTTTATTTGTGAGGGCAAGGAAAGGAAAATGATGAAGGAATCCATTTGGGATTTTTGTTATTTGGTTAAAATGGAAAGATGGGATTTTTTTTTTTTTCTAATTAGGGGATACACAACAACGGTGAGGAAATTTGGTCATAATGTTCTATCTGAAACCTCATAGAATCCACAAACCTATTATTATATGAAAACATGATTTATTGACCAGCCCTAGTTGCACTTGTGGTGGGAAACAAGAAAGGGAATATTTTTTGTATGTGTAGAAACGTGTTGAATGAAAAGATTGCGAGGAATGATCCATATTGAGAGAGAGAGAGAGTTTGAATTTTGAAGTGTACATTTTAGTTCAACAGGCCTTCTTGTAATTAAATGTTTAGGTTTGAACTGTGGGCCTGTCATTAATGATGTTTTCTTGCAATGAACTAGTTGAAGTTATTTTATTTATTTCACATGGCAAGTATGTTTGGGATTTTGTCAACAGTGCAAGGTTAGATATTCCTTTTGATAAATCAGAAGAGTGAAAAAAATTGCTTGGCAACTGCTACCTGAGTAGTACTTACATGGACTCTGCTGCTCACCAATGTGTGTTCTTCCTTTTGCCACAGATTTTGATTTGAATGGGTGGATCAGATGCCATGGATAAGGCAGGCACATCCAATGAGGCTGTGCACATGGACATAGATGATGAAGATGATGATATACTCGAACCACCAACGGCGCTAGGAGATTTGGATGAAGACTTTTTGAAGAACTTCTGTAGAAAAGCATCCACATCCTTCTTCATGCAGTATGGTCTGGTCAGCCACCAGATCAATTCTTACAACGATTTCATCAAAACTGGGATCCAGAATGTTTTTGATTCCATTGGTGAAATCATTGTTGACCCTGGATTTGATCCCTCGAAGAAGGGAGAAAACGAGTGGAAATATGCATCCATAAAGTTCGGGGAGGTTACCCTTGAGCGTCCTCGGTTATGGACAGGGGAGAAGTTTCACAACGAGAGTGGTAAAGAGTTCCTTGAGTTTTTGCCCAGACATGCGCGCCTGCAGAATATGACTTATTCATCCAGGATGAAAGTTCAGACGCGATATCAGGTTAGTGGCTATATCTGGATTCATTTCACAGTGCACATGAGTTTCTTCTTCAGTTGGTAGTGATAAATGGGATATTGGGATGATGTTCTTCTGCCAATTTATTACTTGCATTTTTGTTCGCCAATTGCCAATTCAGGTGTCCTTATATCACACCTGAGGATTGTATATTGTTGTGCTTTTGCTATTGAGTAAATTGAAGTGCTTATGGCTTATCTTGCTGCACTTAAGAATACCAAAGACTTCATATGTTTCTAATACTTCCAAACTCCAAGTTGATTGTGTAAAACTGAATCGACACTCCTGAAACAAGTCTATCTCAGCTAAACCTGGAAATTTCTTCCATCCTGCTAACCCTGTCAGTCATTTGTAGATAAATTACGAACATGTAAATAGAAAAAAATTGGTGTTCAAGTTTGTTAGTTTCAAATCTGCTTGAGAAGCAAATTTTCTTTATACTGTATGCTATTTTCCTTTTTATTCGTTGAAATGCCTAGATGTTAAATGCCGAATGACCACTGTAATCATTTGATGACTTGTTTTTAAATCATTTACTGATGCATAATTAGGTCATGTACTTTTTACAGTTTTCCTTTTTTCACTCTCCAATAAAGTTAAACTCAACCATTGTGATGATAGCATTTGGTGGAGAACTGTTGAAAAAAATGCTTGTCATTTGACCTGTTTGTTAGTACTCCACATTGTTTTCATGAAAAGTTACCTTTAGGTATACACCCAAGAGCTGGTCAGTAGTGACAAGTTTAAAACCGGGAAAGAGCAGTATATCGACAAGAAAATCGTATTTGAGGACGACCGGCCTGTTATTATTGGAAGGCTTCCTGTAATGGTCAAGTCTGACTTATGCTGGATGAATGAGGTTGAAAAAGGGTGCTGTGATTTCGACGATGGTGGCTATTTTATCATCAAGGGAGCAGAGAAGGTGATAAATTCTTCTTTTCTGCTCATCAAATATTTTTAATATGCAATGACAAATCATTCTGATTATTAAGCTCGTATAACACCATCAAGTGATTAAACTTGCAACTAGTGACCAAGCAGATGATTTGTGCATACAAAACTGTCTACTAGTATGTCACTACTTAATCATTGTCACTATAGTGCATCAATTTTTCTAATTTACTTGCAGAAAAGTTATGGTTTTACAATTGGATCAATGCAATTACATCTTTTCCTGTTGAACAGAGTTAATGTATACAATGTCGCATTACCCACAGTACACCACCGAAGGTGATTGGAGGTTCTTGCCACTGGTTGCGCCTTCAACTGATTGTCTTGATTGTCACTTTGCCTTGTATAATGTATGCTCCAACCAAAAAGGCTCCTATTTGACCTGGCAAGTAGTTTAAGTCATTACCTTTGACTATAATTTAAAGAATAAAGAGAAGATAGCTTGTGGATGCAACAATATATATGTGGGTCCACAAAAAGCTTGTAGATTCAAACTTTCCTTTTTGTTTCCCAAAAAAGGAAGTATTTAAAGTAAACATTGTGTTGAATCATCTCAAAAAGGAATAATAGACTCTTGCTTAGGATCAGAGGTGATACGAGAGTGCAGCGATAAGATCAATGTAGATCTCCTCTCTGAAATGAGACCTAGTTGTGAATGATATTCTTGGTCTTCATGATATGTTGTTCCTTCTTCTCTCTCACTATAATGAAATTGACATCATACAAATATTATTTATTTGTTATTCTATTCAAGGGGAAACAAAAGAAGTTTATTTTTGGTTTGATGACTTAATGTACTTAGTAGTAGTCTGTTCAAATTTGGACTTGAGTTCAATACTTCAACTAGGTTGGACTAGGACGGGGAATATCGAAGGTCGAGTCTAGTCAAGTTGAACTTAACACTAACTTAGATAAGAATTTGATTTGATCATTTCCGATTCGTTTGTTCGACTAGTATGATCAGGACCAACTCGTTCAAACTTGACTCATATGTGTGGTGAGTAGCTTGAAATTAGGGTCTTATTAGTCATTTGATCTCTTCCATTTTCGCTCATGTATGTGTTACGTCAGTCGTCACTTTCCCACTTCCCTCATTTCACACTGAAAATTTTGGGATACCCATTTCCCTCGCACAATTTCCCCTTAATTTCACCATTCGCATGTAGAGTCATACTCACAAATCACTAAAGATTCTCAAAACTCAAATATCAAACCGAACTAGAATCTGAATTGAACTCGATTGCGTGTAAGCAGCTTGCAATTGACTCGCGAACATGTTCAAACCGTGTTGGAACCGACCTAAAATGATCGAACTGATAAAACTCAACTTGATAAGCAATTTTGAACTAGAGTTCAAACGGCCCAAGATCAAACTCTGCTTTTACTGCGCGCTAGTGGCTTATAGGGAAAGGTTATCCGACTCATGGCACTGGGGCCTATGTGTGGACACTTGAACAGAAGCATTGACTATTTGATTTAACCCCTGGTTTAGATTTCGTAATGTCCCTTAGATTGATTTCTTATCTGCATCATCTTGCTCCAATGGACAAAACTGATCAATGTGTGAAATTGTGAAGTTTTTGATGTTGTGCCTTTAAAACTTATATAGCTCTTTCAATGACTTTGTAACCTTTATCACAGACGCTTCAGCCTTTCTTTTCATTGTTCCTATCGTACATTTTGTTTCTTGTATTCAGTAAACTAGGCTGCTCATCATTCTTCTTCTTCTTCCTCCTTTTTCTTTTTCTAACAAATAAAATTAGGGTTTATCGCGTTTTAGGCCCCAATGTTTACCCAAAATCGCAATTTAGACCCTAATGGGAGTCGCCCGCGTGCACCTCACGTGAGAATTTTGGGGATAATTTAGTGTTGGTAGTATTGGGATGGTGTTGGTTGAGGGTAATGAAAATGAGGGTTGGTGGATGAGGGCACGAGATGGATGATGCACGGTTTTTTCTGTGATCTTGGTGAGCACTGCGATGGATGAGAGGCAAGGCCCAACGGGCAAGTCCACTCCTGATATACTACTTATCTGTTGTCGGCCAACATGGCGGCCACAACCCTGCCCAACGGGCGGTCATGCGATCGTCCAAAGGACAATCTAAGATATATAAGGCCCTACCCCTGTAGGCAAAGGTACGTACTTTATTACCCTCAAACTCTCCCGTGAATATCTCAGACTTGAGTACTTATTCTCACGCCGAAGCTTGTTTGGTAGGGCCACCCCTACCTCATAGTAACGGTCTTTGTGTTGCAGGTCCCGTTGCTGCCCAGATTAAAGCCCTCATCCATCGCAGTGCTCACAAAGATCACAGAAAAAACCGTGCATCATCCATCCGGTGCACTCATCCACTAACCCTCATTTTCATTACCCTCAATCAACACCATCCCAACACTAAATTATCCCCAAAATTCTCACGTGACGTGCACGCGGGCGACTCCCGTTAGGAATAGACGGATTCCGTTGAAAAAGGCTTGTATTGCAACAAAAGTAAAACCTGGGGGCCTAAATTTCAATTTGGGTAAATATTGGGGCCTAAAATATAATAATTGGGAAATGGGTAATGACTATATTACCCCCAAAATTCTCACGTGCCGTGCACGTGGGCGACTCCCGTTAGGAATTGACGGATTCCGTTGAAAAAGGCTTAAATTGCAACAAAATTGAAACATCAGAGCCTAAATTGCGAAGTTTGGAACCTAGGGGCCTAAATTGCGATTTTGAGTAAACATTGGGGCCTAAAACGCGATAAACCCATAAAATTAAGAACTTGGAGAATATCTTGCTCTTTATCAATCTTGCTCGTTCAAATCAGGATATGGATCTCGTTAATGTATTATGGATAGTTTTGATTTTTCTGTTAATTGTTTATCAATTTTCACCCCTTCAAACGTATTCCATCCCTTTTTTACATCGTAGACTCTTTTAAAAGAAGTCACTTTGGTGTTAGATGAGTTGTGATTGGCTTGGATGTGTATGGGGATAGCATTGTCAAATATAAAGCTCGTCCCTAATGCTAATGTTTGATTGAACAGGTTTTTAGTTTTGTGGCTGTAATGTATTACAGCATAAGCTAACAGTCTCATCTCCAATACTGTTTGTAAATAGAAGCATCGGTCTTTTGTGTTGACAGAATAATAAACCTAAAAGGATAACATTTCATAGTTACATAAAAAAATTAATGTTCACTATTTTCTCACATTCTTCTTTCCTTTCGAAATATGATTTTTCTCTGCCTTGCCAAGCCAAAAGACACCATCTAGTTCAAAAATACAGGAAATATATAGAAATTAATGTACAATATCAGAAAGATTTTTCAAATGCGGCACATTTTTTTCGGATGAAGGATGTATGGATTAGAAATGCACCTAGGGGGTGCAACCCAGGTACACTAGGAGTACATAAACGAAAGAAAGAAACCCAGGTAAAATGAAAACTGTCTTCCCTCTCCAAGTACACCCAAAGCTCCACAATAAGTATCCACATTCAGCCCCCAAGAAAAGTGAATGCACCACAAAATGTCAGTAAAGTGTTACATTTTGCTAAAAGAACTGTTTAGCCAAAAGTTAAACTGGTTAGATATCGATTTCTTGATTGGTGGTCTGACAGGTCATCCCCTTTTAGTTGCTGTTTTTTTTTTTTTTTGCTTCTAAAGGCTCCATGAGGCAAAGGGGAGCAGTTGGTCATTTCTGTTTGTTCGACTTAGTAACTTGAACCATTGGCATGCGAGGTACACTAGGAGTACATAAAAGAAAGAACCCAGGTACAACGAAAACTGTCTTCCCTCTCCCAGTAGACCATCCACATTCAGCCCCCAAGAAAAGTAAATGCACCACAAAATGTCAGTAAAGTGTTACATTTTGCTAAAAGATTAGACATCAATTTCTTGATTGGTGGTCTGACAGGAAATCCCATTTTAGTTGTTGTTTTTTTTTTTTTTTGCTTCTAAAGGCTCCATATGAGGCAAAGGGGAGCAGAAGTCATTTCTGTTTGTTCGACTTAGTAACTTGAACCATTGGCAAGCGAGAGAAACACTTCTGACACTCTCAGACAATACCAAACCCTAATAGGAGAAGAAGTTAATAGGCTCCATGTCTTTTCTACACATTAATCAGTTTCATTTTTTGCTCGCGGTAAACCTTTATCAGAGGGATTGAATTGTAGAATGTCACAAGAGATAACTTTCTGATTTAGCGCTTTTTAAATCTCATTGTAAAAGTATGATTCTCACAAATAACTACCGATTCCATTTGGAGTGTTGTTTCTAGATCCGAAGTGCAGACTCCCCTTAGTTTCTACCTTTAACCCTCAGTCCTTCACTTATTCAAGAAACAAAATTGGATCATATATGAAAGGATCATATATGAAAAAATGTGATTCACTCGAAAGGGCGTGTAATATTTGACTTTGAGAAAGCAGGTATTTTCAAATGGTTTGGTATGGAGTATGTTGAAACCATTCAAGAGAAGGACCTTGTTATCTAAATCATTCAAAAGGACAACCTGTTATTTCATTGTGTACACACCAACGAGCTTATGATATTTATATAACTTTTGATTGACAATAACTTAAATTGAAGACCAGTAGGCTATCAGCCACCTTATGTTCTTTTGGTTTGTGTATGTCTGGAGTAACTTTGGGATTGAAAATAGTGTAGTTCCTTGATTGATCTACTTTGAGAAGGGGTTAAGAGCTTATAAAAGTTAGCTTGGCGAGTATCCTATCCCTTGTGTAAGTATGTTGGGGGTCTATATCGTAGTCCCAGGGACTTGATTTATTGGCCTTGGCCTCGGCCTCGAAATCCACTGAAATGAAATTCCTCTTCTGATTTTGGGATTGGTACCAAGGTAGTCAAAATCGCGATTAAAATCGCAAAATCGCACGATTCTACGATCCCAAGTCAGGAAATATAGGAAA
>JAOWAN010061187.1:0-12285 GCA_028566635.1 Lobelia cardinalis
CCGTGGTAATGGTTTTCATTACCATTGCCCTACCAAAAAAATTGGTACGGTACGGTAATGGTAGGGCAATTTTTCGGCAGAGATTTTTTGGTAATTTTCGGTATGGTACGGTAGGACAATCGGTATGGTAGGGCAATTGGAAATTTTTTCCCACCCCTAGATTTACCTCCTCCACGTTGGCTCAGGACAGAATCGGTGGGGAACTGCCGGAGTTGCAGTCTCAATCTTTTAAAAAAGTGAACACTTTTGCCCAAAATTATTTTTCAATTTTGAAAATTTTATGATACAAATTTATAAATTTTCTAAAAGATCACAAGTATCGAAAAATAATTTTATTAGTCAAGTTAATTTCAATCATGTATTTTACTATTTTTAGTTAAAATCTTTATTCATATCCGCAGTTTTTCAAATACAAAACAACTTAATATATGATACCAAATTTAATAAAATAAAATATATTACAATGAATTTTAATTTGTTTTCTTTCCCGCATCATATCCTAAAACACGAAAATACTATCCATACAATCTGTTTGCTTGGATTGATTAAAATAATGTGTAGAGTGGTGTAAAAATACTACGATATTTATAATATTAATATTTTATAATATTATTTTTAATAAAATAAAATAACATTACGTATCATCGAACACGAACTTATTAACAAAAAAAAAAAAAAAATACTATTTGATGATAATTATCTGTTGGCATGGGAAAACACACAAGACAAAAACCAACCATCCCCATTCCCCACCACCAAAGTGAATTCGTTTAACAGCTGTTTCTTCCACCTTTCCCAAAAGAGAAACAGTTTAAAAAGGAATATAAAAAAACATCAAATACCAAAACATTGCAGCAAACTTTAAAAGCATACGCAGTAGCGCACCGCCGCCGACACTGTATACACACACACACACACTCCTCATCGCCTCGCCATCCTTCACCATGCTCCACCGCGCCGCCGCCCAGAACTCCGTCTCTACCCTCCATTCCTCCCAACTAATCACGACTATACCCACCACGCGGATTATTTCAATTACAGTTACAATCTTTTGAATCTTCTGAAATAACAACCATCCAAGTATCTAGTATTTGACAACTTTTTCTCAATTCTCTGTAATCTTTTCAAGGTGTTCGCTCTACAATGGCAGTGGTGTATCAACAAATGTGTGGATTAAAGAGCTTTGGTATGGGTTCGTGCTGCCGGGAATCTAATTTCCAGCTTCACTCTCCTAACCTTGCCCCGACTCAGAAGAGGTTTGTTTTTCGCCCTTATTATTTTTATCTGATTTATAGTTGATTACTTAGTTTTGTCGTATCAGGCCTTGCTCTAATTACATTTTTTGTAATGTGTATGTTAATACAACATTTAATTTCCAGGAATATTCGTACTTGGTAATGTAATTTTTTTTTTCTTTTCATATTGTGCTCGGCGACAAACTAGGTATGCGGCTTGTGGGGAACCCTTAAGTATAGGAAAATGATTGGCAAAGGATCTGATATACTCGGTAATTACGCAATGACTTTAAAGAAAGAGAAGTGGTATTTTGATTGGGATGGACTGAGTAGTAGTCTGAAGAACTATGAAGTAATCTTTTGACGCACTTCTACAATGTTTTGATTTGTAAAGTAGGAATTAAAGTTGTTAGTACCTCGGTCCCTAAATGAGTTTTTCGGGCTACTCTTCAGACATCTCCGACACCTAGGTCTTTCAAAGTGGCGTTTCACTCCTTTCTCACCAACTGGAATCAACCCATTTGATACCCTCATGTTGAAGGTGTTTTGAAATTTTTTGGTCAATGTTATTAAATTTTGACTAATTTCTTATGATAATTGACTTCTTGTTGTCAAGTTATAAAAAACATTAATATAGTATACTTTATAATCTTACAACTATTGAATTTTTAGAATCTAAAACACAATAATATATGTTTAATAATAAATTATGTTAACATCAATCGATACACTCATTGATGGAGGGACTGTAAAATATTTGTTTTTCCTTTTGTCTCTGTGGGTGGGGGTTGGCGGTGGTGGCGGGGTTACAAATTACCATCTTAATATTTATAAAAAAAGGCGAGCAGTCTGCATAATTTTGAAACACGCACGCCAACCAAAGGTGTTTGTGTTTTTTTGATGTTCTATTTTTTGTCGAATTTCGTAAATTGATTGGTTATCCAATAACTTAGTCTAGGATTAGGTCCAAGTAGTGTGCAATTACAAAATTGGGAAAAGAAGAAAAAAGATTGTCATCTTGTGCTCAAGACCTAAGTTACACGAGCGCTTCACTTTTGCCAAAATACCACACGACATCTGACATGGCACGGGTGTGGGTGTTTCCGTTTTACACTACATTTGGTTTAAATTTTTATAATTTGGGAGGATCCGACACCCAAATTCTCATTCGTGTAGAATCCTCGGAGCTTAAGTCCATAGGTCAGGCCTAGGAAAAGAATGTGGAAAGAATAGGAATGAGTGGTGTAACGATGTAACGGCGATATTCAAGAGAGTGCTTATCTTAATTTTTGTGTATATCACAATTTTAAATTGAGAAAAAGCCTATTGCTAAATTTTTTTTAGATGGCGGACGTGGATCCGCGCAAAGAAACTATGCTACTAAACAACTAGTGGGACACTGAAAGTTCATTTTTAGTTATTTTCACCTGATCTGTCCTCATTTTCGCTATCAGGTCGGGGTTTGTAATCTAGTCCGATTTTGGGAGGATCACAGGACATGAAATTTTCCACTCAAGATCTCTTTTCCTCTTTTGTTTCGGCTTTTCAGTTTTCATAATGCACCTACTGGTTCTTTTCTTGTTCGGGAGGGGGGGCCAAATGACTTGAAATTTTTATTTGTGAGGAATCTTAATGATAGAGAGTCTACGTTGGTTGCAAATTTACTACTACAATTGTCTTATTTTTGGACGTTGGATCTATAATCTGAGCGTCGAATTTGAGTTTTTGGATGCACCAGGGTCTTTTTCTATTAAGCTTTCTCTAAAGTTCTTCATTCACATACATCGTTTGACTTTCCTCTTTACCACTTCATTTGAAAGTCCAAGGTTTCGTTCAAATACAAAGTCTTTGCTTGGCCAGTGGTCATCGGTTGTTTGAATACTAACGATTGGCGGCAGAGGAGATATCCAAAGATGTATGTATGTCTCCCCAAATGTGTGTTTTTTTTGTACGGGGGTCATGAGACTGTTTATGCAATGTTCAACGGCTCGGAGTCTTTGGAACAGACTGTTTGAGATACAATGTGAGCTCTATATTATGTCTCGTCGTGTGGAGTAGCTTTGCATGATTAGACATTTGGGTTTTGGTCGGTTGACGAATGCTTCTTTGTTGTCGGGTTGCACTGTATATGGTCTGCGGAACATTTGGATTGAGAGAAATTCTCAAATTTTTATAAATGGAGAGTTATTGCTTTCGTTGTTGTGCTATCTTCTCATTGGGCTAGGAGTTTTGGTATTTTTCAGGGCTTGAATTTGGATGATTTGGCTAGACATCGAAAAGCTTATATTCTGTAATTCGTTTGTATTTGTTGTTTTTTATTTTTGATGGATTTCTTGTCCACCCGTTTTGTATCTTCTTCTCTTATCAATGGCATTTCTTCTTTTGTTAAAAAAAAAGAAAAAAAAAAAAACTAGTGGGACACTACATTCCGGTCTCTAACCAGATGAGTCAACGACAAGTCTCGCAAAGCCGTAAGGATCCTCAGACCAACCCCCTTCTTCCATCAACGAAATCTCCGCGCCCGTAGAGAAGCCCAAACGGAATTCCTCTCCCACAAGAGCGGAAATGACCACTTACGCTCCCTGAAAATTCGAAAAGCTTATATTTTGTAATTCGTTTGTATTTGTTGTTTTTTATTTTTGATGGATTTCTTGTCCACCCGTTTTGTATCTTCTTCTCTTATCAATGGCATTTCTTCTTTTGTTAAAAAAAAAGAAAAAAAAAAAAACTAGTGGGACACTACATTCCGGTCTCTAACCAGATGAGTCAACGACAAGTCTCGCAAAGCCCTAAGGATCCTCAGACCAACCCCCTTCTTCCATCAACGAAATCTCCGCGCCTGTAGAGAAGCCCGAACGGAATTCCTCTCCCACAAGAGCGGAAATGACCACTTACGCTCCCTGAAAATTCGAGAGTTTCGTTCCATCTATATATACCGAAGCAAAGTGAACACAGAACAATTCCATAAAGTTGAAACTCAAGAACGTACGGCGGTTTGGGTTTTGGTAATCTGGTCTCTAGGAATATTTCCCTTGTGTGTAGTTGGGGCTTTGACGGTTCTATTTGGAACCACGCCAGAAACAAAGTTGGCACACAGGATAGTGGATGGGATGCGGGCATCGGAACCTCCACAACATATGCTAGTCCTTGGAAATTTATATGCTCATGTTTTCATATCTTCGAGCCTCATTCTCGATTTCGTGTGGGGGATGGTTCTCGTATTCGTTTATGGGAGGATTACTCGATTGGGGAACGTCCTCTACTTTATCTATGTCAAAGGTTTAAGAGAGTGTCTCGGCTTGACGCTCGTATTGTTGATTTTCTTTCTAGGGAGGGATAAGGATATTTCGTAGAATTTCCACTTTTGTTTCTTTCGAATTTCGATATCTTAATGATAGAGAATCCGATGATTTGATCAATCTTATAAATATCCTTTTTGATTGCGGGCATCGTGATAGGCTTGATAAGTCATCTTTGCTTCTCAATTCTTCTGGAGCCTTCACCTCCCAAAGTTTGATGGAAGTGCCCGTTCATTCTCATGTCCCAATCTCTTTTCGGCCGTCTTCCTTTTTTTGGGAAGCCAAAGTTCCGTCAACATTGGAAGCTTTTGTTTGGTCTCTTGATTTCAGGCGACTCCGCACACATGATCTTCGGCAAAAGACACAACCTCGAGCATCCTTGTCCCCGGATGTGTGTTATGTGCCTTTGGTCATTGTGAATCTCACAATCATCTCTTTCTATATTGCCCTACATCTTGGAGATTGTGGTGTTAGATCTTCGCAATTTAAAAAAAAGAGCTTGTTTTGCCCTTGGTCTAATAAGATTTTTCTGCTTGTCATTTAGAGGCGTGTAAAGGAATGGAGTTAGTAGATATTCTGATTGGAAGAAAGATTAATATAGTGTGATGCAAGAAACAAAATGGGTGGGGGATAAAGCTACAGATCTAGAAAACACGGTGTTTAGATTATGTTATACTAGAAAAGTTAGAAAGAAAAATGGGGTTGACATAGTAGTAATAAGGATCTAAAAGAAGATGGAAGTGAGATAAAATCATACATATAAATTGGTATTTGGAGAAGAAATAATTAATGTAGTTAGTGTGTATCTGCCGCAAGTGGGACTAGACTAACATATAAAGATCAATTTTGAATGACTTGGATGAATTAGTTCAAGGATGATGTTAATGATAAGTTAGAAAAATCATAGTTATCAAAGGCACAAGGCGCATACGGTGTGTCCGGGACCTAGGCGCAAGGCCGGCGCGCGGTAAGTGACGAAGCCTAAAAAAATATTTTAAAATATAAATATATTCTATATACTCTTATTATATTAAAATGATAGTTTTTTGTTAAAAAATTATCGATATAATTTATGATTTTATGGATAAACGTAACTTGAATAACTATTATAAAAGAAGAAAGATCAAAGAATGGAAAAAAAACAGGAAAAAAAGGGAAAAAGAAAAAATGGAAGCCAAAGGCTTAATAAATAACATCTTAAAGATAATGAGATAAAAATGTGATATGAAAAACTTTAAGTGCTTAATTGTTAAAAAGGTAAACAAAGAGCCGGGGGTAATATTGAAACCTTCATAACCTAGAGAACACTAGAATTCGAGAGTCACTCGATTTGTGCAAGTTCGACCGCGACGTCACTGCCTCATTCTCCCGGTCCTCAGATGATCTCACAAGGCCGACGACTTCCATCTCCGGTGATTTTCTCCATCCTTTTCTCTTTCCCTTTCTCTCTCTCTCTCTCTCTCTCTCTCTCTCTCTCTCTCTCTCTCTCTCTCTCTCTCTCTCTCTCTCTCTCTCTCACACAGCCACGTCCAGAGACGAATCGGCAGCCGTTGTTTGAGGTCAAAACTGAGCCTAGCGCCTAGGTGCACCTAACCATGACTCTCGCCTAAGCCCCAGGCGTACCTAGGCCCTTGCCTTCAGAACAACGCCTCACCTAGCCATGTCTAGGCCAAAAAGCTGAGCCTAGCTCCTAGGCTAGCGCCTAACCGCGCCTTTAATAACTATGAGAAAAATAGAGAGAGTCTTAGAAGTCAAATGGATTAAAATAAGTAAGAGCAAAACAGAGTACATGGTTTGCAACTCTAGTGTTAAGAAGAGTACATATGAAGTGAAAGTTAAGTTAGATGGAGAACAAAATACCTTAAAAGCAAATATTTTGGTACCTAGGATCAATCATTAATCAAGATAGAGAGGTTAGAATGGATGTTAATCATAAAATAAAATCGGGTCGAATGAAACCGAAGAATGCATATGGAATGTTATATGATCGGTATATACTCGTAAAGCTAAAGGAAAAATTTTATTAGATAACTTTTAGGCATGCTCTATTCTATGTAACCTAGCGTTGGACTATTAAGGAGTATGCTAACAAGATGAGCGAAGCAAAAATACAAATGCATGTATGGGTGGGCGATAAAATTAGAAAAGATAAGATTCAAAATGATAAAAAAAAGAGAAACGGTAGGAATAGGGGTAGACCAAATAATGGCAGAAGCGTTTAGAATTTCGTAAACAGAAGAACTAAAGATGAAAGAGAAGGAGAAACACACAATTGCCTAAAAACTCAACTCAAATATAATGTCAACTTTGAATAAATTTGAAGCATTCTCTATTTATAAGCTAAAATTATTCTCCTAATACTGCTAGGACTAAGGTATAATTAAACTAGTACGAAATGGAATAGGAAAACAAGTAGTTACTATAATTTAACTAATACGACATGGAATAGAAAACAACTAATTACTAAATCACACAACTTTAAAGGAACTAAATAATAAATAAATAATCCCCTTAGGAGGCAATTCTACGTTCCCAACGGTGGTCTATCGGTATAAATCTTGAAACGTTGATTTTGAGTTTGTACGTCACTCTTTTAGGTTGTTGTGTTATGGTCCGTTCTTTTCCCTATCTTGAATTCCCTTTAGGAGGAAATCCTAGGGCGTAGAGGTTTTGGGATCCGGTTATTGATAAGGTTTATAAGCGTTTAGATGGGCGGAAGGATGCAAATTTTTCTTCGGGAGGGAGAGTTATTCTTTTTGGTGAGGTTAGTCTAGTAATCCAATTAATTAGTTGTCGCTCTTTAAGATACCCTTGGGGTGGCAGAGCATATAGAGGGGGTTATGCTTCAATTTTTGTGGTGTGGAACTGAAGAGGGGAATAAGGTTCATTTGGTGGCGTGGAAGATGATTAGTAGGGCTAAGGAGGAGGGTGGATTAGGGCTTGGGAACTTTGGTTCTCGAGAATATTTTTTTTTTGGTTGGTAAGTGGTTATGGCGTTTTCCATTGGAGCTTGATTCTCTCTGGTATAGAGTTATTGAGAGCAAGTTTGGTGCAAATCATAATGGCCAGGATGCATCTACGAGTCGTATCACGTATGCTGGTCCTTGAAAGTTTATTTCTAGCTGATTTCATCTTTTCCATGAGGTTGGACTTGGGAATCGAGTTCGGTTTTGGGAGGATCAATGGACATGAAACTTTTGTCTTAAGTTCTCTTTTACTCATTTATTTCGACTTTCTAGCATTCATAACGCTCCAATTGATGCTTTTCCTGTTGGGGGGGGGTCATTTTTCTTGGAATTTTCATTTTGCAGGAATTTCAATGATGGAGCATCCACATGGGTTGCATATTCATTGTATCATTTGTCTTATTTTCAACCTTTGGATCTTCAATGTGATTGTTGACCTTGGATTGGAGTCCTATTTTCAGAGATGAGAGGGGGCTGGTTCGAGAGGCCTGACGAGGATGACGATTTAGGGCCTTCGCCAGTGACTAGGCACCATGTTTAGATGTTTTCATTGTGGCATTTTCCATTCGTGTTGGGACATTGTCAAAGAGGTGTTGTGAGAGTGTTTGTTGTGCCCTTTGGTAATAGGGTGGTATGTCAAAGCAATTACACCACTTTCTTCACTCGTACTCCTAAGAAAGATAGGTCCCTTAAAATCAGGGATTTCCATTCTATTAGTTTGGTTACGAGTGTTTTTGAAATAATCACTGAATTCCTTTCTCGTAGACTTGAGGAGGTAGTAGCCGACACAGTCTCTGAGGCTTGATGTGCATCTGTTGGAGGCCAGTGCAAATGAGGTTGTGGACGATCTTCGACTAAGGGGGCGGAAAGGTCCCCTCCTCCAACTTTGAATTTGAGAAGGCCTACGATAAGAGTGAGTTGGAGGTTGTGATGAACATGTAAGGTTTTGGCCCTAGGTAGTGTAGATGGTTCTCCAGGTGTCTTTCTTCAGCTTCTTTCTCTGTGATAATCAATGTGGAACCTAGGGAGTCGTTTAGAGCGTTGAGACTCAGGGGGTCCTCTTTCTCTTTTTTTGTTCACTTTCACCGTCTATGTCCTTAGAAGACTTGTAAGTACGAGTGAAGCTAGGGTATTTTAGTAGGTTGATTGGTGGGAAATGATGGAATGAGAGCATCACATCTCCAATATGCGGATGGTACCACTTTGTTCCTTTTCGAAAGAATGCTTTCACTATTCCAAATTTTGAAGTTCCTTCGGGTTTGAGATTTAATCTTTCTAAGTATGCTTTGCTAGAATTAACTAAGGAAGTAGGATGGTGAAGTCTTATCCTTCTTTAGTGGGTTGTGTGGTCAATCATTTTCCTTTCACCTACCTTGGGCTTCCTTTTGAAGAAAAAGGGGGGGGGGGGGGGTACCTTTAGCTGATAAATTTTAAGACTGGATCATGTCTTAGGTCTCCAAGTTATTATACGGGTGTAAACGTTTGTATTTCTCCGTAGGGGATTGGATTACTTTGATTTAGTCATGTTTCTCCCATATCCTGATTAACTTCCCAGAGATAACTATGTCTACAGGAGTTACTGAGAGGTTGGAAGAATTACATGTCGGTTTTATCGTAGTTATTAAAGGCGCGCCTAGGCGCGGTGCTCATCGAGGCGCGGGTTTTGGGCCTTGGGTGGGCTAGGCGAGGCTCCGTTTTGTAGGCGAGGGCCTAGGGCTTAGGGGCGCGCCTTGGTTCGGTGCGCCTAGGCGCGAGAACGCTCAGCGACCAGTGTTGACTGCTTTTTAGACCTAATTTACCCAAATAGCACAGCCTACTTATTCCCCTTTTTTACGAGAATCACGACATTACCCCTCTCTCTCGCAAGACTCTCGCCAACCTCCCAATCTCTCCCGACTCAGTTCAATGACAAGCAAGGAGTCCGGCGACTTTTTTCTATCCCCTTCTATGTTCTTTGTGGGTCGATTTTGACCATCTTCTTACTCCTTTGACACTTTCATCCTCGTTTTTTTTTTGATACACAGTGATTACTTTGCCCCTCCCCCTTTTGTGCATTATTTTTCAGTGTTCTTTTTCTTCTTTTGATTAGGATTCAGAATTAGAGCCCTTGTGTTTGAACTTTGAACTTCAGTTATGCTCGTTTGTTTACATGTTTAAACTCATCAATTTGTTATGCTTGTTTATTAGTTTAGACGATTGTGTTGTGATTGTCTGCCCGTTTAGAAATCATTTTCTATTAATTACTTAGGGTCAGATCAGGAATGCGATATATGATGATATATGATGATATTTCACTGTTCACTATTTGAATTTGAGATGATATGAGTTTATGAACTAAAAGACTAAATTGCCCTCATGATGTGAAAAATTTGAATATGATGTGAAATGTGTGAATGTAAGGAGAGAGGAGAGAAAATATGATGTGAAAGATTTGAATTGATTTGTGAGAGTGTATGGATAGGGGTAATAGATGGAAAGTGTTTGATATTTATTTGTGATGTTGGGTGATATTTGAGTAAGATATTGAAAATATATGAAATATGTTTGATGTTGAAATATTAAAATGTTGTGATATATCTGACTTGTGATCTGAGCCTTATAATCTATGTTTGATTTACTCGTACTTGACTAATTGCTTATGTTGATATTCTATGGAGCTATACTATTTTTTTAGTACTTTTTTGGGCTTCGTCGCTCAGGCACCCGCCCGCCTTGCGTCTTGCGCCTAGGCCCCGAGCAAACCTTCAGCACCATGGTGCGCCTTGCGCCCTTAATAACTATGGTTTTTATAGAGCGGGGCGGATGAGGTTAGTAGGGAGAATTTAGTGGGATGGGATGCTGCGTGTAGGTCGAAAGAGGAGGGTTTAGTGCTCGGGAATTTGGTTGAAAACAACAGCTCATTAGTTGCTAAATGGCCGTGGCGACTGTTCCCACTTGAATCTCATTCATTGTGGCACAAGGTTATTAGAAGTAGGTATGGTGTACGTAGGAATGAGTGGGACGTTTCTATTGGCCCTTTTCTTGTGTACGCAAACTCATGGAAATATATACATTGTTCTTACAATCTTTTTCATCTGGACATTCGATATATGGTTGGGTCTGGAATAGAGTTCGGTCTGGCCTTTATGGGGATCACTGGACAAGGAATCTTCCTCTTAAATTATCCATCCCTTAACATTTTTTCATTTCAGGTGTTCATAACGCACCTCTCTCTTTATCAGAAAAATAAAATAAATAAATAGCGCATGTATCTCTTCTTATATGTTTAGATAGGGTGCTGGATTCTCTTGGGATTTTCATTCCGTTAGAAATCTGAACGATTGTGATTCTTTGGCTCTTGCTTGGATGCTTCTGTAGCTTCCTTTCTTCGATCCTTCTAAGCTGCGAGATCCTTAGTTCTGGATTCCAATTTAAGACACTGGGTTTCTTCGGCTAGATCATTTATGCATATTCTTCTCCTCCCTCATTTTCTGCAGGCGGAATTTACTCACAATTTCACTTGGAAGTCCATTTTTCCCTTTATTCGTAAGTTTTTTGCATGGGAAGTGGTTCTCAATCATTTGAACACTAATGATTTGCGTCAGCGACCTCAGCTGGCTACGTCTTTATCTCCATATGTTTGTGTTATGTGTATGGGCGGGGTAACAATGAGACTCATGATCCCCTTTTTATGCATTGCCCTGTTACGTGGCTATTATGATGTGTTTTGTTCGTGGCATGAGGAGAAAATTGGATTTCCCCACTTGGTTGAGTATTTTTGCCTGACTAGACGTTTGGGTTTTGGCCCAAAGCAGATGCTATAGTTCTGTGGTTATGTGTAGCTTTTAGTCTGATTTGGAACATTGGATTGAAAGGAATTCTCACATCTTCATTGTAGGAAGATGTTTAAATATGAAGGTTTTTGTTGGACTGTCTTCTTTTTCCCATTGTAAGCATCACTGCAACGTAGGATATTATTTAGTTGCTAATAAAGTGCATTAATCTTTCCTTATCAGTCTGACCTCCTTATCAATGTGAAAAGGCCTCCAGATGCTAGCAATGTCAGAAGTTGACATCTTTTTCTCTTTAATATTTTCTGCTAAAGTTATTTTCTGTTCTGCTGTTGCTGAGTAGGAGCGAGATGTGTATATGCGCAAAAGCAGCTGTAGTTCCAAACTTTCATCTTCCTATGCGTAGTTTTGAAGTTAAGAATAGGTATCCTCTCTCTCTCTCTCTCTCTCTCTCTCTCTCTCTCTCTCTCTCTCTCTCTCATCATGATGCAAGCCAATTTTGAGAAAATAAGATATAGTTTTATGTGTCTCTCGATTCAGAGCAAAGTACTTCTACCAATGTTACTTCTCGTACATAATTAGAGAAAATTAATCCAGTATGGAGATCACGTTAACTGAGAATTAATGTAGCATGTGAATTGCTCACTAGGACCGGAAAGCCTATCAATTTTCAGTTTATGCTGTTTTTTGTTTCATTCAAGCAAAATTGCTTTATTCATCTGTTGTGATTCAAAATCTGTATATGTTCCTTTTAGAGGATAATTTTTTTTTTAGATATAAGATGGTTGAGTTCTTAGCAGTGAAAGTGTAAAATGTTGATCCCTAGTGTTTGCACTCCACAACACCTGAAAACCCCCTAAATGCAATCCCGTAAAGAAGCTCCATCTGTACCACTTCAACTTTTGTAGTCTTGTTAGTGGGGCCTCAACTGAAAGACACGAGCAATGTATTTGGATGACTATAACCCCAAAAAATGTTCATAACAATGTTCTTTTAGGCACAATTATATCTGATT
>JAOWAN010061208.1:0-12284 GCA_028566635.1 Lobelia cardinalis
ATAATCACAATTCGAAACACATTTGATCCGATGATCCACAAGGAAGGAAAGTTCTAGGTTGACGAACACCCTTACCTCAGCTTTCAAAACGATTCACAAGGATACACGATCCCGCTACACACCTTAATCTATCACAACACAACATACGAGTGTTAGTATTCATGCTAATGAAACATATATGAATCATGTAATGCTATTTTATGTCAATGATTTGAGAAGGATCATTTAATCTTAACCAATAATGAATTAGACATCATTCCATGTGAATTATAAGTCTCAATGCACACACAATGAAAGCCAAAAGCAACTAAAACCCTAGCCTAAGTCAACACTGTTCTGCCTCCAGCGTCCATGACCCAGCGTCCGGACGTTCGAGGCAGAAGCATTTTACAAAGGGAGCGTCCCAGCGCCATTATGGCGTCCGGACGCTCCTGCCCAGAACCCAAACCCTACGAGACCTGCAGAAGCTCTGTTACACACGTACTCTTATACCACCCCTGCCATGAAACTCGTTGATGCACAAAACATATCTAATCACCTCATAACACACATGGGTGAGCTATTTGCTCAACCCTAACACCCAAGGCTTACCAAAGCAGGAGCAGAGCTCAGCTGAACTTCCACACACACCACACACACACAACACACACAGCTTCCATGGTTACAGACAAGAACACACACACACATGCACACATACACACAGTACTAAGGAAGAAGATGAGCAATTTGAATGAGAGAACTCACCAACTCTTGCCTTGATCAACCTAAGTTTTTGGTCACTTCTTCTCTTTCTCTCTTTCTCCCTTTTCTCTCTCTTTTCTTCCTGCTGGGAGATCACTGGGAATGACCAAGAGGGAAGCTCCCAGTGACTTAACCCGTAATTATCCATTCCAAGATGTGAAATGACCCAACTACCCCTCACACCTATTTTCCCAATTTAGCTTTGCAACCATATACTATTACCCAATTAGGTAATATTTCCCACAACTTTTCCCACCTCATTCATACTTTCACATAACTAATTTTCCATTAAATGGAAATATGCCAACATAATTATATTTGTCAAACACAATATCAATTGAAAATGCAATAAAAATGCGAATGCACTAAAATAGAAATATGCAATTCTATTTATCGGTTCGGGTCGTCACATTTAATTTGATAAAATTTTATGTCGACTTTTCAACAAAGAAAATTGATACTCATTTTGGTGAGGAGGGAGTATCAATCTGCGGCGTTGAGTGCAATGTGGCCAACTAGAATGGAAGATGTATGTCATGCGTCAGTCACTGAGTGCTCCTTATGATGACTCTCATCTATGTATTCCATTCATCAATATCAACCTCACAGTCCTCAGCCCCTGTATTTTATTCCAGACAGAATAGATTCGGAGAATGATTGAAGTTAGATTCATCTTGGACATACATATAATTGCTTAACGACTCAATTGTGTTGGAGCATATCACATATCAGATGATATTTCCCCAGGAAATACCATCTTATGAATCTCAGAAAAAGAATCAACCTTACAGTCCTCAGCCCCTTTATATTATTTCAGACAGAATAGATTCGGAGAATAATTGAAGTTAGATTCATCTACAACATACATACAATTGCTCAAGGACTCAATTTTGTTAGAGCATATCAGTATATCACATATCGGATGATGTTTTCCCCAGGAAATACCATCTTATGAATCTCAGAAATCTTTTTCTGGTAAGCACAAAATCAGTTGCAACTAGTTTCCTATTGTTTACTTTTCAACCTTAACATCCTATTTCTGCAGAAAACCATCCCTTAATTTGTTCGATTATGGCGCTGTGGTAATGCTCCTGCGTCATGCTTTCTGTTACTTAATAGTATTTTGGCCCTTTCATTCTTTGTTTTTTAGCTGTCCTGGTTTTTGGTTATTTTGGCGGATCTCTTTAATCTAACTTTCGCCTTGGTTTTGCACGCTTTCTTTTATGTTCACTTTTTTCTTTAATTAGAAGAGCATTTAAGTTAATCCGTTAAGCATCTGAGGAAAGATAGGGGTCAAGGCAAAAACGAACCCACATTTGAAAGTACGGTGACTAGTTTCTTAAAAAGGGTACAGTGGCAGATTGCAAGTGTTATTAGAGTACTGTGATGAAATTGATATTTTACCCAAAAATCTTTTTGCAGGTCATTGATATTTAAAGATCACTGATTACTAAAGAGTGAGAAGTATGCATACGAAACTTCTATAAAGACTCTAACCAACCATCATGATGACTCTAAAGTAACTTCTTAATGACGTTATAAGCATCTGACTTTTAAATATTTACCCTCCTCCTAATTTCTTCAATTGGTTCTTCTTGCTGAATCTCATTTTGTACCATAAAGTTCTGGTGTAAATGTGTCCACAAGTTGGAAGTGGGAAGACAGTGAACATTTGTAGTTTCTTAGGAAGATGATGTTATGGTTAATGTTAGTGAATAGGTGAGCCGGTTGCTTAGAAAATGGATGATAAAAAGGTTTAATGATACGATCCGAGAGCTTTTCTCTAACAAGATGTCAGTTAGTTTCAATATGTTTTGTATGAACACATGATTGGTATGAAGTGCAGTATTGCTGTCAAAAATCACAATAGAGGGGAATTGGGGGTAGGCCAGAACGCAACCTTGTAGAGCAGCCAACACCCAGTGGCCATGGACCTACATTCTCACCACACAGCGGACATGGAAACTAAGGGCTGCTTCGCACATTTCCATCAAAGGACTGCCTGACAGGTGATGTAAACAGCTAGCCGGAGATCTGCTAGACATGGGACGGGAAACCCAAACTGCATCTTAATGTGCAGTGAGATTGAAAGATGAAGAGGTAGAGACTTTGAAAGAAGAACACATATGGCATCTCACAACTTCAACTGCATTCTCTAGATGACTGGATCGTGGATGAGAAATAAACCTACTCAATATATGATTTGCTTATGAAGAGAGTCTAGTGAAGTTAAGGTAATAAGCTTTCGAATGAGCCTTGAGTATTGATTTCCTTTATGCGAAGAGTTCAGCATACATAGTCAGATTTAGCCCAAGAAATAGGTTAGAGAGAGAAAGTAGATCTGAGATAGAGAGAGGGAGCAACTTTTCTGTATCATTCTTAGAATGAAAACTTTACACTTACATCTCTGCTTCTACTCATATACACATATTACACTAAGCCCCCTTGAGATAAATGATATACAATACTAACCCATTATTCCCAATTACTTTTAACACTCCTCCTCAAGTTGGAGCAAAAATATCTATCATACCTAAGTCCTAACCCAGTTTGCTTGGAATTGAAATCCTTCTCTTGGTAGGAATCTGTGCAATCTGCCCTTCAGGTCCCCAAGTTTTCCAGAGATTTGTTGGGGAAGCTGAGAGTTGGTGATTTTGATCAATATCGTCAGATTGAGTGGAAGCAAGAGATTGAATAAGGATCAAATATCTTCTCGGATATCATGAAAGTTCATCAATATGGAGGAGTGATTATGTAAAATTTGTTGATAGTCAAAACAGATTGATTATGTAAAGAGTGGGGAGGTTATTAGTTACTCGTACAAATTCTCTGACATACTGACTAACAACCATTATGATTCTTGACACATAAATTACATAATCACCAACTAGCATGGCCCTTCACCATTTGAGAATTGTTCTCTAATCTTAAAATGATGAAATTATTAGTTGCCAGAGACAAAATGATAGTAAAGATTTTTCTGAATCAATTTCTTATTCCAATTTCTTGCATTTCGGCTGCTAAACGCAGCAGTATCGACTCCTAAGACACACTCATTGCATTTAAACTCCACTAGTAATTATAGGCTGCCCCAACCATAAGCCTACCTGCGGGGATATCTGGTTACGTTTCTTTTATTTAAACTCTGGATGATATAGGAATAAAGAGAACTGAAGTAACATATTTCTATATTTTATTATTTTTCCAGGGAGCTTGATGACAGAATGAGGGATGCATTACATGGTTATCTCGAAGAACGAGGTATAAGTCATAGCCTCTTTCCGTTTCTTCAAGCATGGCTCTATGTGAAGGATCGTCGGAATCTTTTGCGGTGGTTCAAATCAGTTGGGTTATTTGTTGCTGAGCGCAAGGAAACTTCAGTTGCTGAATGATTTAAAAAAAAAAAAAAATCTTTTTAAAGAAGATTGATAGTGTTTCCCCACTTACCCCTTCGTGATTCGAACTCGCGACCTATTGGAAACAAGGGAGGCGTCTTACCACTAAGTTGCACATGGTTATCTAGTAGCTGAATGATTGAAATGCTATTGTTCATCCAAAGTGGGTTATTGCTCTTTGAGTTTAAGTCATGTATGTGCTTCAAGGTTAGCTTTTGCTTATAGAAGGAAGTCTGTATTAGCGTTTCCTCCACAAAGTTCTTGTTTGAATTTTGTTTCCTTACCTTTATGGTCTGTCTTCTTTTATGATCCTTTCCCTTGGGACTCGTTTGGATGCGTAAATTTCAATTTCAAATGAAATTATAATTCTATGGAATTAGAAGTTAACGAATTCAAGTTATAGACTTTCAATTCCATTGTTTGGCAAGTTCACTGAATTCAATTGAAAATCAGTTACTACTCCAATTCCATTGTTTTGGATAAATAATTTTTCTTCTAGGATTGTTTTTTCCCCCCTTTTAATTGGATATGAATTATATACATCTGAAGTCTTTTAAATGATAAAAATTTCGCAAGTTTAGAAATTTATGTCGAACAATTGAACCTTCTCGAGTTACTCATGGACATCAGGAGCAAAATAATCTTGGGAACATTTAAAATGAAAGTTCAATCATCTTAGTCTTCCGGAGTGTCGATCAAACGTCATGCAGCCAGAGGCCCCGTCATATTCTCGAACAGCAATGGCTCAATGTTGCAACTTATAGAATTGAATTGATTATGTCAAATGTATATTATCATATAGACTGATATGAACCAATTTTATATTAAAAATAATTTAAGAAGGCAAAAGTTATGTGAAATGCGATCACCTTCTAAACAAGCAAGGGAAATCACTTGATCCCTAAAGTTATAGCACAAGAGAACATCCATATTCAATATATGAAGTTGAGCTTACTTCGTTCCCTCTTTCTCAGTCGAACCAGTGAACTCCTCTTCGACCCTGAGGTAAAGTAAAGGACATTAAGGCTACTAAGGAATAGAGAATCAATGCGTTGCTTGGGCTAAACCTCCTAAGATTTTTCCTAGACGATGAGAGTGAGCCATGAAGTATGCTCGAAGTCGTCGCGCAGCGATAACTAGGGTGAGAGTTATTTTCTCTGCGTCCAAATATTTGGTTTCCACATCTGTCAAGGCGTGCGAAACGTAGTAGATTGGTCGTTGCATTAAATCTTCCTCCCTGATCAATACGGCAGCAATTGCCAAATCAGATGTTACGAGGTGGACAAATAATATATCGTCTAAGCAAAGGTGGTTGCCCGAAGTATTCCTTTAACTGCAGGAAAGCTTGGTCGCATGATCTCATCAACCCGAAGTTTTTGCATCCCTTTAGAGGTTTGAAGAATTGGCACTTCTCTGCGGATCGCGCGCGAGATGAACCTACTCAGGGCTGTTACTCGCCCATTCAACTGTTGTACTTGGGTGATTTTTTTGGGAGGCTCCATCTGCATCAATGCCTGAATTTTCTCAGGATTGGGGTCTACTCTTTTCTCTCTTACCATGAAGCCGAGGAACTTGCCACTGGTTACGCCGAATGCGTATTTGCTCAGGTTGAGCTTTATATGGTTCTTTCTTAGATTCCCGAAGGTTTCTAGCAAATCGACCACATGATCTCTTTCCTTGGTCTTGATGACCATGTCATCAATATAAGCTTCGACGTTTCAACCAATCTGGTCAACAAAGACCTTATTGACCATCCTTTGATAGGTCGCGCCTGCGTTTTTATGACCAAAAGGCATCATGCGATAACAATAAATGCCACCTACTGTCCGAAACCCGATGTGGATACGATCAGCAGAGTGCATCTTGATTTGATGATAACCGGAATAGACATCTATAAAACTTAGAATTTTATGACCAGATATTGCATCGACTAATTTATCTATTGGGGGGGGGGGAAGCGGTAGTTTTCCTTTGGGCAGACTTTGTTAAGATCGACATAATAAACATACACGCGCCACTTTTTATTAGATTTCAAAACCATTACAACATTGACAATCCAGGTAGTATAATCAACTTTTTGGATGATGCCTGCCCTAATATTTTCTACTTCTTCTCTTATGGAGAGCTCTTTCTCGCTGGAGTACTTTCTGGCGGATTGGTTTGAAACTTGGTACTATGCTTAGTCGATGCTCGGCCACATCCTTGCTGATCCCCTCCATGTCTTCGACCTTCCTTGCAAAAACATCCAGATTGTCCATGAGGGCTAGATAATTTCTTCTCGCTCTTTAGCTGCAATATCTATGCCAACTTTGATCTTTTGCTCGGGGTGAGATGGATTGATGATCAAGTCTTCTGTTTCCTCAAGGGCCGCAATTTCGATCGCCTCTCTGACCTCTAAGCTCCCTGTCTCTACGACCTTAGCGTTCTTGTCTGGTTGCTCTAATGCTATGTCATCGACGGTCATCATCCGGTCGTCTATCTCGACCTCTATGTTGCCTGTGTCGATCTCCATTGCCTGGTCGGTAATCAGCTGTCCTCATCAGTTTCCACGCTCTCGTAGATGCACCTACGTTGGGAGGGATGTACGACTCATGTCCTTGTTCCTCACATTTTGTAAGAGCTAAATCCTGATTGCTCTACGACTGCTTTCTCGTCGTCAACTTTTCAGTTATCTCAAACTCATTGGTTGGAGTGGTGAGATTTGCTTCGAAGTCTCTTTTTTCCTCGATAATGTGGTCGTAGTAATTTTTCGGGTTTCTCAGTATGCAGCCTACTCTACTCTTTGTCATGAACTTAACCCTCTGGTGCGTGACAGATATCACCAAACCATATATGCAGGGGTTCCCAAGATGAGGTTGTATGGCGAGGTAATCTCGATCACAACACACTTAACTATCTCAGCCCGCTCTATCCTTTTTCCACTTAGCACAACCTCAAGCTCAATTGTTCCTCATTGTATTGACATGGTGGTTGGTGAAGCCTTCTAGGCTCAGATCTAATGGTATATCTTGTTTTCGTCCAGTCCAAGTGCCTTAAAGCATGAGTAGAACATGATATCTTTGGCCGCGTCTGTATCGACCAAGACTCTTCTCACTAGGGTTGGCCTATATCAACATGTATGATTAGAGGTTGGTCGCGAGGAGCATCGCTGACCAGCTCATAACTAGGATTGTGGTTGCTCTGGGAAACTTCCTGATTTACTAGAAGTTAGTTCCTTCTAGGATTTTGATTGCACGCCAATATGGTAACTAGAATCAAAGTGTAAAGACCCAATTTTTGGACACATCTTTAAATAAACATTATTTGAATGCCCATGGTTTGATTTAGCTTAAGGAGACATTGCACAATGTGTCTAGGCACTCGTTGAGCATGGCATGTAAGACTTGGAATAACATATTAACAAGTGTAACATTTTTTTGTGTAGGATGAAACATGAGGATGAAGACAAAAGAGTTGACATTACTCCCATGATCAAAAAAGCAAACCATACATCCAAGTTCACAATCAATGACCAAGGACACACTCGAAGGAGAACGAATCAAGATCAAGGCCGAATGAGCAAACAAGCCACCCAAGGTAACAAGCAAGAAACAAAATAAGGGAAAGAATCAAAATATTCCCTCTTTTTCGGGCTGAAAGTCAAAAAGGCAAGAACAGAGTACTGTGGACCATAACGGTCAACATTGGCCTGTAACGATCCAAAAACTTTGTCCAAAATTTTAAGGCTCTAAGCCAAGGGAAAAAGGGTAAATATCCAGGCCCCTCCCAAGGGTATTTTTAACATTATGGAAGGCAAGGAATAATCAGGGCACACCCTTCCTATAAATACTCCGTCACTTCCACCATTTTAAGGGTTAGTTTTTTGAGAGAGGTAAGCTTCCTTAGTTGATTAGCTTGGCTTTTGCTTGAGAGGTTAGATTCTTGAGAGGGTAAGATAAAGTTCATACTAGTTCTTCCTAACTAAAAGCTTAGAGTTCATCTTTTCTTAGGCCTTTGCTCAGAGAGATTCAAGAAGTTGAGAGTTAGAAGTTGGAAGAGAATGCTCCACCATTATTGAGCTAGCTCTTTCCTCTTCTTTCATCTTCATCACTCTAGGTTCGATCCTCTAAAACGCTACCAAACACAAGGCCTAAACATAGCCATAAACTCAAATTTCTCTCTCATAAGAGAAGACAAAAGGCAAAGAGAACATTTCCAAACAATATTCCAAAGAATCAAAGAGGTGTCAATATTCCTTCCATCTTCTTGAAACTCCTTAGGAGTACGTGAGTTCTATACCTTCTTTATTCATGTAAACTCTTTCCTTGCTCACCACCTCATGTATTATAGGGTTTTATATCGTGATAAACTATGTAGACAATATGTAAACTTTCTTTCATTCTTGTCATGATAAAATGATATGATTTGAGCTAAGACTCATGTAAATATGATGCCTAACATGGATGAATACATGCTTTTCTTTAAAGCTCTACTTGAGTATGTCAAGTTATATTTGTAGATCTATGTAAAATGTGACCTTCAAGGTGTGGGAGTAAGATCCCATCCTTGAATTTTGTTAATCTTTTCCATTTCCTTCTCTTTAAACTCTTGTCTTCTCTCTTTAAAATAGTTCTAAAATGACCTAGAAATGATGGAAGCCATGTGTTCTTAGGACTCTTTAAGGTCCTCTCCTTTCTTGGAGGTTTATAAAGGAACACACAAATGTCATGTCCGATCTAGTGATTAGAACCATCCTAATCTCATTTCTTTTAGTGTTTTGATCCCATGAGTTCTTCTTTCATGAGATTAACTTTCAAGCATGTCTTTTATGTTATACTAAAATATCCTCTAATCATAGTATCATGTCTAAGTCCTTTCATGACTTAGGAGTGTTGCTTGAAGGATGACATGGGTTGAGTGCCCTCCTAGATTTCTTCCATGCAATTTGAGAGATCACTCCTACCCTATACATATGCTGGCTTGTTGCTTTAAATCTTGCTTTAGCTTATGTCTTAGACGATGAGACTTGTGAATCCTTTCTTATCCACATGCATTTACTTACAATAAAAGTGATGAATAGACCATGTTCACCTAGGAACCTTCTTGTACCATGACCAACCCTTAAGAGATATGAATACTAGAACACCATTAGAGAACGAAAGGGCGGATTGCGTGCCTAACCCCTTCCCAGTCCGTAACTCAGCCCCCCAACCTAGAAATCTCTAAAACCAAAGGTTTGTTCTTCCAATAAGATGAAACGGAGGAAGCGACTCTCGCTTTATCAATAATTGAGTGGTTAGTTGAGAAGATCAACGTACCAAAATTCTCATCACACGCTCGATGATACTCATTTAAACTCGACTAATCATACTAATCCGTGAGAACGGGGGTTCTGACACAGAGTTATAATAGGAATGTTGATTTCCTGCGACTTCACGCATTAACTAAGAAGATTCTCCTAGATTGACACAGAATCTCGAGTAAGGTTTCTCGCCAAGTGTCGAGGAGCTTTTTAGCAAGGAAGACTAACTTCCTGCTCGATCATATCTCTGCTTGCACAGATCTGTGCTCGCCTATGGGGAGGTTCCCTCTTGAATATCTCTAAGTATAGAGCATGGTGGCTATTAGGACTATCCTTGGTCGCCATGGGGTTATGCTCGCCTCACGAGCATTCCTTGGTCGCTGGAGATCATGATCGCTTCTCGAGCATGATGTTGGTCGCATGTAGGGAGATTCTCTCCCTATCATCTCGCTTAAGCGTTTATGACCCGGTAACAGAGCGATATCTCGCTCCTGTCTCAAGTGTCTCCTTGCTCGATTCTTGAGCACCACTTCGTCGTGTATACTTTTTAGTCTATTCACTATGTAATAATTCAAGTGGTTCGCTGATTCTTTTATTGGATTGGAAAGATGATCTCGTTAATTTTTCTTCAATGCAAATTTTGCATTTTTTTCTAAGCCAATGTTACATGTTGATATATATATGGTTCAAGTTAATTAATTGACGAATCGAGTTAACATTAACATGACCTAGTCAACTATGCCACAAATTGAACGAATCTATCAAAAAAGTAGAAGAGGTACTTTCATTCATATCATTGACAATAGTCATTACATTCATTTTGAACAACCCCTCGGTTGCATACCCCTTCCTACCAAGCTTCCCTGGCTTAGACAAAATTACCTTGTCAGACTCAAAGGCAGGGCGAATGTCATTCTTTTTTAGCACAAAACCCCAGACAAGGTTCTTGCAAAGTTTTGGCACATATAACACATCTTCCAGCTTTAGTATCTTGCCGAAGGTTATCTTGAGCAGCACTTTTCCCTGTCCTTCAATCGAAGCAGCGACTGAGTTTCTCACGTAAATATTTTCCCCTTGAATTGGTTCGAACGAGAAGAAATGGCTCCTATTGGTGCGAATATGCCTAGTAGCTCCTGTGTCAATCCACCATTCCTTTTGGACTTGACTCTAGCATGTTCACTTCGAACACCACTTCCACCAAGTCTATATCTTCCACATCTCGGAGAGTTCATTGACCAAGCAACTAAGTTTTGTAATAAAATCTAAGCCAAGAATGGGATCTAGTAAAACTTATATTAATAAGAATCAGAATCTTAGGAGAGTAAACAATATTAATTAAGGCAAGCTCCTCCTAACAGCGACCGCACTTGTTAACTCCCTAGCCTCCTCCAGCGATAAAGTATTGGTGACTAATGTGCAGCAAAAGTTCTGGGGATCAGTATTATATACGGTATTCTATGTCGAAATGGTCAATGAAGCCTTAAACCCCGCTCTTCTCCTTTGGCGAGGAGCTCTGGGGGCGCACTCAATAACATGCGTTTCATGTTCCTTCGCTCGATTCCTCGTGGCTACGGCCTCTTGTAGATGGCTCTGTGAGTTGGTTGACCTCACCATACAGTTCCTCTATGTCATCATCCTCATCGATGACAATTATCAGACGACGAGCTACGACCATGTTGATGTTTCCTTCGGACATGGTCGTGCGCCAGAGTCTTCAAGACCTTCATTTACCACCTGGATGACCTCTTCTTCCGCCTGAGGCGTCGAGCTGTTCTTATCGCCTTCTCCAAGCATAATTTAAGAACGATCACCCAAAAATATAATATTAGTGGCTTTCGACTCCTTTTAAGAAAAACACCAATAAATTTTGTACCAATTTTACTGGCTGTTCAACGGTTCAAAGTTAAAACTGTGATTGAACACCACTAGTTGGATTGGACACGAGAAAATAGAGACGTTAACTCTTAGGTGATTTCGTTACTGCCGGCCTCTCGGCTCTTCCTCTCTTAGGCATCGGAGCTTCTCGTCATTCCTAATTAAAAGTGCATATTTTTTTTAAAAAAATATACATAAAGATTATAAATTATATACATAATATAAATATAAAATATACATAAGTTATATGATTACCATGTTTATAATTATTATATACATTTTATATTCATGTTATGTACATAATTTATAAACTTTATGTATATTTTTAAAGAAAATAGTTACTTTTTGCTAGGAGTGCCTAAGCAATCGATATAATTTGCGCCAGTCTAACACAACGATCTCACCAATCAAATTTTTTTATGTTAAAGAGTGTGTTATTTTTTATGACATAACTTTTAAGTATAACACATATTCATAGAATTTTAAATTTTAAGATTATCTTTTAAATATATAAATGTGATTTTAAAAGATGCTATAGAAAATAACAGACTATTTGACACAAAAAATCTAGACTCCAATCTCACACACGCAAGCACATGCACACCGTACCAATCCAACACAAAGAACACCAAAACCAAATTCAACCGATGTATATACACACAAATACATACATTATCTGTATATTTAAAAAGGTTGAGACTGGCTGTAACGCCCCGTTAACCAATTAATAAAATAATGTAAATATATATGTTATTATATTATTTGGTATTTAGGAATTATGGGAATATCTGGCATTGTGATATAAGTTATATCTTGCTAATTTAAATAATCAGTAAAAGAAATTACGATATGGAATGAAACGAATAAGGTAATGTAGAAATAGATGAAAATATCTATGAAACAATATTATGTGACTCGGTAATAATGAAATGGAATGGAAAATAATTATAAGAATTATTAATTACATGAAATAACCAAGGTTATTTGGAAAC
>JAOWAN010061219.1:0-12284 GCA_028566635.1 Lobelia cardinalis
TTCAAAATAAAAATATATTTATATTGCTTTCATCAATTATAAACAACAAACAACATTTATGAGAGGGTTAAAATGGAAATAGACATTATTCAGACAATTCATTCAGATCAGTAACCAAACAGTTTTACTGATTCAGTTTTCAGCTTTCAGATGCTGCCTCTTATTTCTTCAGACACATTCAGACTTGTTTTTAGACTTCAGCATTAAGCACTTAAAATAAACAAACAGCACCTAAATCTTTTTGATGTGGGATGGAGACTCACAATCTTCCACACTTAAATCCTTCACAGGAGACCGAACCAAGATTGTATCCACGGGTGATTACAATTTCAAGTCGGGGTTCTGCTCTATTACAATCAACAACGCCTTGAGCTGCTACTCTTGTTAATATCGTATAGCAACATGTGCTAAATATTTATGAAGTATTATTAATTTATTGGGTGTCCGAGTTCCATATTATTGGATCTAGTTTGGCCACACTTTTTGAGCCACATTCAATTCCTTATCATCCACCTATTTATTTTCGTCTTATGGAATTTTATATCATTGAGTATAGATATCAAGCTTTTGGGAAGTCTTGATATGTCGAAAGGAAATTTTACGGAGAGGAAACACTAAGCAATTCTTTCTTTCACTATTTCTTTCTTTAATACCAATGTTACTAGTACTTTCTAGCACAATTATTTGTAAAAGAAATTAATAGCTTTTATGAATTCCAGGTAAGTTGGAGAGTGAATTTAGGTTGAATTTAATATGTTTAAGAGGTAGATTCGTATTCTAGATGCTTGATGATTTCCGATCTAATTTTTTTTTTAGGCCGATTTTCGATCTAATTTTTTTTTTTTAGGCCGATTTCCGATCTAATTTAGATAAACAATGTAGAACAGTTCTCCCATAGTTGAGTATCAGTGCAATTTATGTTTCATCAAGATTTCCTTGGTTCGTCATGCGTTCATCCAAGTGACAAACGGATGGTGGAGTATAGCAGGGGCATGAGAGATGTGAAAAATCGTTTTACCACCTGCACTTTTTGAACCTTGTGTTACCCTTGCGATTCTTCGCGTGGATCAACTGCTGGCAAAGATTCAATTATGGGCTTACAAGGAAAGGCAGCTTTGCTATCTGAAATTATTTCTTCTGGTTTCTTGGTCCAATCAGAGTGAATATAGAATCCTTGGTGTATTTACTTTAGGGTCATTGAATATTATCTATCTATCTATCTATCTATACCACCTCGGCTTTTGTGATTATAGACTTGGAAACTTTGCTTACAAGAATACATATCCATTGAGTCTCCAAGTATAGGAAGAGATAGTATTGTCGGGGCATACATATATACATGGACATGTCTATATAACACATCAATATCAAGCTTTCTGTGTTGAATTAAAAAACACTGTGGGAAATACTCAGATTACAGGACAGAAAAGGAGACAAACAGCATTGTGAAGAAAGAAGAGGCAAATGAAGATAAGAATAACCTAATGGGCCTGTTTTCTTTAGTCTGTTACAGACAGGAAGGTGATGGCATGCCGATGACCACTGACCCTATTCAAACCATGTACAGAGGACAAAAAGAAAAGTATTTAATTAGTACATTTCAAATCCATTTGAGAAACAAACTGAAACATGAGTAAGTTCCCCCATCCTTAAGCAGTAAACATGTCTCTTAAGCACAGATAAGGGGTCAAATAGGAAGACTGATGATCACTCTCACCCCCATCAACTGCTGTACTTTCATCGTAACCTTTTCTTCATGCATCTCATAAACAAGTGAAGACATCCGTTGTGATTATTATCACTATCGCAGCTACCAAGATTAGTACAAAGAAGAAGCACCATGGGATCCACAAGCTGTATCTTACATTCTTTAAATCTTCCACTCAAAAAGCATTTGCTTCGTCGATATGCCCTATCATCTTTTATCACTTTTTAGAAGTACCCACTTCACTGGTAGTGATTTACAGTTGTGATGGACCGATGGTGTTCCGACCCTCATGGTTACGCGGATTGTCTGGATTGGGTTGTGTATGTGTATGCTTCTTCAAGTTGATAAGGCAAGATATGAGACTATCAATCTAAATACCAATAATTGTGGGCGTAAAATCGTGGAGCTGGTGACAGTTTAATTCATGACTGTCTTTAGTGTTCAGTGTTAATCAAAAGTGATTAAATACTTGTGTTATATTGAAACTTGATTATCAAAAATGACTGTGAACTCCTTAAGTAAGCACCATTCTGTTTTTAATTGCTGAGTTTGTGTTGAACTCCCTTGGGTGTATGGAGTCTAAACAGCATGGTCCTTCGCTGAATTACATTCATGTTTCTTCGTGACTTGTATTAGATTGTCTCATATCACAATTGTGTTGTACAGGAAAATAATAGAAGTGAAATTCAAAGGCTAGACACAGAAAGGAAGGCTGAATTCTTAAATATGTTGAAGGGCTTTGTCATTAGTCAGGTATTTTCTTTTCCTAGTCTGTAAATGGTTGGAGCTCTCTATTGATTTATGTTTCTGTTGCGACTATACATATACTCTTAACATGATTTCTATCAATGGAAATGTAGATAATATTTGTTTTTTTCTCTTTGGTTTAAAGTTTTAAGGATATATTTTATTGTAAGAAGCTAGTATACATTTTCTTCTTGGAATTATGGTATGTTTCAAGTGATAGGTAGTCCAGCAGAAGGTTTATAAAATACCAGAATAGCTTATGGGATTTAATTACAATGCTTATAATCTAGGAATCTTGTTTTTTCTTTTGGAGAAATTATTGGTCTGGATTGGACTTTGGTGAGCATGTGTAATGGCGGAAGCGTATAGACTTTAAGAATAGAATTCAACAAATAGAAGAAGAGGGAGAAAGAGAGAAGAAATAGTAGAAGGAGAAGAAACACGCTTACCCTATCAAGGGATCAGCCATGCCCGCAGGCCACAAAGGCAAAAGCCAAACTCAACTTCATTATGAAACTCTGAATCAATGATGACGGATTACATCGATATTTATAAGACAAAAGTAAATCCTTCACCTACGAGGACTATGGCAAATTAATGAAATAACAATAAGGAAAGAAATCCTAAATCTACTAGGACTAGGACAGACTTGACTTAAGCAGAATAGAACTAGGAAAACAACTAGTTACCAAATATTAAAACTTTTCTTGATGACTAAAGGAACTAATAATACTAATATTATTCCTATTCTATCAAGGAAACAAGAAATACTAATCCTAATCTATTAAAGTGACGATAATACTAATCCTAGTCTACGAAGGAAACCTATTATCAGACCACAAAGCCTTGTTTAATGGTGCACAGATTTTGGGGCTTGGACTGGCTTCTCATAGTCATGGAAACTTAGAGCTAGGACAGAATTTCGAAACTACATAACCTTTAGAACTTCCCCTAATCTTGTTAATTTGGTTACATCCGTTGGAAAATTTAATAGCCTCTATGAAAGAAAAGTAGAAGATTTCCTCCGAAAAAGTCTTGAAATAACCAACAAGCAATGCAGTTTTTTGAAACTGTATCTATCTGTACACCAGAGCAATCGTGTCTTATGAGAGGAATATAGAACATGATTGAATAGTTTAAACAGAGAGAGAGATGAAATGTTGGAGAAAAAATTATGAGGAAGCTGAAGTTGAAGGTATAGTTACTTATTTAAGCCCTTTCCTGTATGTCTTGAAGTAACCTGCATGTATAAAACTGTAAAAGACCAGAAACTTGTTCCTCAATTGTCCACAGAATCAAGAGTAATGCCTTCTATGTAATGTTATGCTTCTGTGCATTCTTTCATTTTTCTTTTTCGATCAGCAACACCAATTTTTGATTTTGTCTCTTATGAGGCTTGAACTCCAACCTCCCACTTTGGAGAGGAGGATTGATACCATTGGGCTACATACCACACTTGGTTTGTGTGTTTTTTCATGGAAGTCATTTCGTAAATATTCACTCTCAGGGATGTTAAAAGCATTGATGATACTACTCTTCCGATCCTTTCAATATTAAAGCATTGATAGATTTTGCCTCTTATGAGGCTTGAACTCCCAACCTCCCACTTTGGAGAGGAGGATTGATACCATTGGGCTACATGACCACTGGTTTGTGCGTCCTTTCATGGAAGTCATTTCATAAATATACACTCTCAGGGATGTTAAAAGCATATTGATGATCCTACTCTTCTGGTCCTTTCAATATTAAAAGCATTGATAGTTTTTCTCCTCTGATCCTTCAAGGTCAAGTGGATTTATCATCTTGATATAAGAGAGGACACACACACACACATGCATACACGCAGGATGATGGATTTTTCCTGAACTTTTAAGGCCTAGATATGGTACTGATCATACTAAATTTGTTTTTGCAACACGTTCACGAGGTTGGGCTTTTGTTTATATTATTTCTCGACCTACTTTAATGATTCATGCGTCCTCTATTTATTATAGCTGAGTGATGTGCTCTTTTTGATTCCAATTTGTTCAAGAATTTTGAATATTTAAATGTACATGCGAGACCATGTTGCGTGTTGGATTGCAACTCAACCAACTCATCTCATCTCAGAGTTTGTCCCAATCACTTGGTTTCAGCTACATGAATCCCTTTTGATCATTCGAGACAATTTAGTGCCAAGAAAAAAAAAAGAAACATATTTCTTTTTAGTTTTTTTTGTCTTTTTAATATTTATATTCAGATGTTTAAATTTTGGATATTGCAATAAACTTCATCTTTCCAGAGAATTCATTATCCCCTAGATTTTAGGTTTTGCTGTTGCGTATAAGCCATGATTGCCTCTTTTTAGAATAACTACCGACAGAACTAGATTTTCTATCCTTCATGGGAGGAAATTACTGTTGTTAAAAGTTGCTATTGGGCCCTGATGTTTGCATTTATCATGACTTAACAGGTGGCATATGCAGAGAAAATTGGAAACGAGTGGTCAAAGGTTGCAGAGGAGACTAATGGATACGTGAAAGAGAGTGCCTGAGGTGTGGGATTGTACAGTCAGTGAATTTTATCTTTCCCCCCTCCTTTTTTTTTTCTTTCCATAATTCATTTATGCGAGAACTAGCAGAAGAGAACGGGTACACGAGCAAAACGAGAATAATGGTAAGTGAGGATCAGTTACACGTCTCATTTTCATAAGTTGCAACTGCTGGATGCTTTTTGATTCCTATAAAGCAGAAAATCGATGTTGTAGATTACTTTCTTCTTGTTTTCTTGTTTGATGGGATTCTATGTTGGTTTCCTGAAAGTTAGATGTTCACTTCTGACAAAGGGATATTCATTGTATTGTTAGGCATGATGTCATTAGTCGCCTGATGATGGCACATTTTTCGTGTTGAAAAGTAGATTGTACCGTGGACTCCTCTTCCAGAAAAATAAAAAAGTTTATGTAATCTAGTGGATCTGATTATACATTTCTGAGTGTGCTCTAAGTCTATGCTCGCCTGCCCTCTCTCAATTGGATCTGCAAATTAAGAGCTTTTCTTGTATTTGTTATCATGAAACATTTCTTCTCCTGGTGCTCTCATGTTGGGTGGTTGTCAGGATACTTGTGGTTTATTTCGGAACTAGGCTCTAAGAGGCCTGACGAGAAGCGGACTTGCTTATGAGCCAGATAGCTGCTGCTATGCATTGTAAGTTTGATTAATATTGTGCTGCAAACAAACGTAGCATTGAACTTGTAGCGTTTTTGGTAAAAACAAGCACTTTGGAATGTCGTACTTACTCTCCCTCTACAATTGTGTTATGTCACGTTCAGCCCTTGTACAATTAGTTTGATCATTCTTGGCCTATGCAAAATTGCAATTCTTGTAATTTCGCGTCACAATACAAGAAGAGTAAATGCGGTTCTTTAGAAACAAATAAACTCAACTCTATTAAACATCATACTATATCAGCCCGTGAGGCACATTAAGAAATTATATAATTGAGAATCATTTGCTTTTAACTTTTTAGTTGATCCGTCTACTTGAGTATAATCATTTGCGATAAAGTGTATTTATATTTCGATATAAAAATTTGACTTTTTGATTTAATAGAAAATTAAAATGAGTATGATATAAAAAATTTATACTTACGAGTGTTCTGGAAAAAGCATTTGGAGAATTTAAGAATATATATTGGAATTCAATTTAATTACATCCCGAAAAACTTTACACAAGGACAAGGTAATAGGAAAGGTTCCAATGCCAAAGCTTTCTAACTTTCAAAAATAAACACACGTTTAAAGTGGAAATTATGTCAGTGATGAGTCTAAATCTTCTACTTCAAATGATATTTTATTTCTTATTACATCTTCTGAAAACCTCATCATAATTGTCTAAATCCTAAATTCTAACAATTAGATAGGACATATATTGTTTTCAAAAGTGATGCAACAGAAGAAGATGAGACACCATTCGAAATGGAAAATTCGAGTTCGTCAAACATGTGGGACAACACTACCATTGACGGTGGAAGTGGACGAACCTTCTAGCGCCGCCGCGACTAGTCCAGAAACAGGCAGCTCATTTTCATCAATGAACAAATCACTTGGATCTCTAAACGCTCCATGAATACACGCCACCAATAACCCAATCAGTAGGGCCGATGTCAAAGTGGGTCCCACAGGCGTTATGTAAAAAACGCCAATAGACAAGACGACCAGGATGCTGAGAATTAAGCTTTTAGAGATGGTTCGACCGAAGAGGATGAAAGGCTTATCGGATGGTCGGAAGACATAGAAGACGCACCAGAGGGCGAGTAAAACAAGGAGGATGAAGAGAGATGTGAAGTTGGATACAAGAGAGCAAGTGAGTACAACAACGAGTAGGGTTATGTAGTTGGCGCGAAAGTACGAAAAGTTTTTTCCTATTCGTGCCACCGCATCAGAGAGAGAGGCCGGTTTGGAGAAGGAGGAGAAGCTGAATAGTTCGGACCACGGCTTGGTGCGGGTGCAGAGGATGCGGACAGCATCTAAGACTCGGGTTAAGCAAGCCTGGAGGGCTGGGGCGGCGGATGATATCCACTCTGATGGTTTGAATGAGGCAGCACATGAGGAGGCCAATGATGTGGTGGTGGTGGTGGTGGTGGTGGCAGCAATTGAGGTGGCATTGGAAGTGCCGGCGACGATTAGGGGGTCTCTTGCATTTGAGATCGGGATTGTTTGATAGTTGGTGGACATAATTGTTAGAAATTATGAAGAGAAATAGGGTAGTTTGAGAAGCGAGACAGAAATTGGGAGGGGAACATGCGTCGTTGATATTTGAATCAGAGGAGGGAGGGTTATTTATATAGAACAGTCAATTACTGACTACCCTCTTTAAATTTGTGTTTTGATCAATTGGTCCTCGTAAACATCTATTCCTTGTATATACCCATTGAAATCTCATAGGGAGCAGTTGGTAATTATTGATCTTAGTTGATATTTATGGATCTGAATAAAAATAAAAATAATATCCATGAATATGAACTATGATTTACAAATATAAAATTTTTGAATCCTAGTGTTCACGATTTCTAAATTATTTAGGGTTCTCCTATATACATATATATGGATTGATCCGCAACAAATCATTTTTTTATACAAATCGTGTCAATCAATTATATCACTTTTTGTATATGTTCGTATTTTGTATAACTAAGATCGAACACAATTTTTTTTTTAAAGAAATCAATTAATTAAGATATAACAAAAATTTACTAAGATACAATATGTTCGCAAAAATGTAATTAATTAATTAAGATACAATTAAAAAATATTAAGATACAACAGGGTCACACAGTTGATACAACAAAATAGCTAAAATACAATAAACATGATTCACACGGTTCGTACGATATTCATATTTTTTATTTGAACAACTACCTATATATATAATCTATTTCTTGCACCGTCAATGAAACAAATTTGAATCTGATTTATTAAGACCTTTGTTCGGTTAAAGTGAATATAAATTGAATAAAAAATGTCGATTAATCATTTGACCGTTTACCCTGTTAACCGAGAACTAAATGAAATAATGATTTGAATTTAGATTTAAGTAAATATCATTCGTTTAAACGAAATCCGTCCATATCTATTTAATAATTAGATAAATTAATATATATAATATTTATATACTATTTATTAACAAATAAAAATAAAAATTATAAATTTGTCCATTCGGTGGAGTTGTCGTAATATTTATCCAATTTGGAATTTTGGCATTGATTTATTTACATAAAGTTAAATTTTATTAGATTAATATTTTTAAAATAATCATTTTTTGTAAATTTTATTATTGTATAGATGAATATATATATATATATATATATATATATATACAAATTATAGATGAACGTTAATTCGAAATTTATATCCAAATGAACATAAATTTGGATGAAGTTTTAGCTAATTCGATGATTAATAAGATAAATTCAAATTCATCTAAAAATAAATTAGGTAAATCTTTATTTTGTTTGAATAAAAATCATTTAAGATTTATTTACAACCCAAAACCTCTTTTAACCGGAATATGAAGTCTCTTTCGTATCATCATTTACTTTCTTAACTTGATACGACATATGTTTGGCACACAAATACCTCAATCATTGCACCACACACATTAGAGTGCGTTTGGACGTGGAGTTTTTTTAATATGTTTTATTTTTATTTGTGTTTTGTGTTGATTTTGGTTTTATAAGAGTTTTATAATTTTACCCTTTAAATTTGAAAAATTTACATGATAATGATGGAGAGAGAAAGAAAGAGAAGGTGATAGTTGTGATTTGATGTGATGTTTGATAGAATATAAAGGTGATATAGGGGTACGTAAAAATAATAGGTAGAGAGAGAAAACTTGTGTTTAAAAAACTTGTGTTTTTGGTTTGTTTTTCGAACAATGTTTAAAAAATTGAACGGATAAAGTATTTCCAAAAAAATATACATAGTACAAATGTGATGTTGGACCCATCTACTTACTATGCGTATATTTTCACCTTTATATGGATTTCTTTTTTTTTTCTTCATGAGGATATGTCCTTCTAATAATTATATTACATTCTTTAAAAATGAACATAGAGATCATAAATTAGAAATATAATTAATCTTATTCATGTTATATTTATACTTCATCATTTATATGTTCATTAGAACACTCCTTATTAAAAGTATCTAATTTTTTGATGCTATTTTCACATCTACTCTTATTTAAAATTTTAATACCGATAACTTTTATTCATGGTGGTATATAAATTTTTTTTTATAAAGATCTTTATTTACTTTCTCATATATTTATTGTGGTGGTCACATATCAATAATGTGACCATCCTAGCTCACTTTTAGTACAAATGGCCGCTGTTAGGGCAAGCTCAATGGTGTCTGTAAATTAGATCTGTATATTTAATTTTAGAGCTCGAGAAAAATATTTTGAGTCTGTAAATTCTGAACAAGTTCAGTGATTAGTCTTTATAAATTGAGTTTGTATAAGTTATTTTATATAATAATATAATAATTAATTTTTTTATATGTTTAACTTTAAATGATAATTACATATTTTGTATAATTATTATTTTATTTTTTTACAAATATTTTGACGAAATATTTTTGGAAAATATAAGAATACGTCAAAATATTATCCTATTTTGATACTAATAATAAATAAATACGATTTTATTTGTTAATATAAATTTGTTAATTATAATTTAAAAATATGTATAATAATAACTTTTTAACGGCTATTTTGACTAAAATATATGAATATGTCAAAAAAGTACCTATTTTCTAATAATAACGAAACATAAATTATATTAGAAAAATGATTGTTCATAAAAATATATAATATGAGATACTTAAATAATAAAATTTAATCTAATTTCAAACTAGTCATAGAGAGAGACCCGTATGAAAAACTAAACCATCATAAATAAAATTATCCGTATCATAAAATAATTTTAATAAGGAGTAGATGGGTAGAAAAAATAGAGACCCATAGAAAGTTGGAAATATACGCCATGGGTTGGTTTGGGCCGTTTGGCATCTCATCCGTACTAAAACCACTTCTGCCCCAATCGAGATGATGAGTAAGTCTGTCAATCTAAATTAAATGGGTTGTAGAGAGTTGATGTACACTAAATAACATGTTTTAATGGATTCAATATATTATAACTCATTTAATTAATCGATTAACTCAATTATATAATAAATGAGTTAAATTTATCAAATTAACATGTTGGATATTTTTTCGCATAAAAAATATTTTTTACTTATTTTAATACATAAATTTGTAATTAAATTAATTGAAACGAATTGAACAATTTAATAGGTTAAAGCGAATTAATGGATAACAGATTGACAGACTATGTTTAAACCGTAAAAGTGGGGAAAAAAAAAACACTCAAGAGAGCAAGTCCTTAGTGCCTTCTAAATCATAATATTACAAGTGAGCTATGAAATAATAACACATTTTAAAATAAGGAGCAACTATTTATAAAGCACACATATGTTAAGTATAATATATAATTAAATATAGGGATTAACAAATATTTTTATTAGTTGTAGGAGGTTAACAATATTCCTATTTTTACTTTTTCAAAATGCCCTCACTTTTTAATTTTTAATATTTATTTAAAGGGGTAAAAATATCAAAACTGTGTATAAAAAATGTGCTTGTATTTAATACATGTGAAAAGTACATATGCAATGATTGAAACATTGATTAGGGCAATGATTGAGATAATAATTAATTATCAAACATATTTTTCTATACACGATTTTGACATTACAACTAGTAGGGATATTACCTAATTCCTTAAATATAATACATATTTTTAAAAATATTTTACTAACTATAATACACTCTTATTACTAGTGTATCCTCCTCCTAAAGTAAAAATGTTATTTTAATACATAAATTAATACAAAAACTATTTTTTTTTTACCACATTTCCCCATGATCCTATTAATACACATTCTTTAACCAAATGTCCACACTCCGGCAACCCCATAAATCCATATCCCACTCCTCCAAGAAAAAACTCAGGGGTTAAGAGGATTTACTCGTTTAATATAATTATCAGAATGGATGATTTAGAGAGACAAAATTAACAAATTTAGAGAGAGAAAGTGAAGAATATAAAGGTTATTTGGGAGCAATAATATTTTTGTTATATTTTATTTAAAAGGATATAAAAAACTTTTTAAAAACGGTTATTTTTGTTACAAAATTTAATGTAGTAAACTTAGTAAATATGTGATTTGCAAATAGACGCTTTCTTAAAATATAACTCATTTGCGATGCTGTAATTTAGTAAGCATCGACACGTTTTATAAGAATACAGTGTCGTCTCGTTCCATCCTAACTTTAGTTGGCAGTCTGAATGTAACAACTCTCTATCCCAGTTGGAATTTGAAGCAACTTGACCCAGCCTTCTTTGCCCCATTTGATCGTTACCGGAGGAGGATTCTTCCTCGTAAGTATTTTCTGGATCGTGCACAACAGGCAAAACACCCTTTTTGGTCCCTAACGTATTACGTTTTTGTCGAGTTAGTCCCTATCTATTTTTTTGCCTTGATTGCATACTCAACCTATTAAACGTAACCTATTTTGGTCCCTGAAATCAAATCCATTGAGTTGACCAAGAATTTAGTCAAAAAAATTGCTGAATTGGCATTATTCAAAGGGTAAAATAGTAAACTTACACTACAAATCTATTTAACAAAAAAAAAAAAAAACTAAAAAACTAAAAAAACCACCGGTCTTCCCCTCCCCTCCCCTCTCCTCTCCCTCCCAGATCTTCCTCCTCCTTCTCTCTACCTGTCTCTCTGCACACCGCCACCAGATCTCCTCTTCTCAACCACCTCCGGCCGCATCAAACCCCTATCCCCACGCTCATTCACTCTCTCTCTCTCTCTAAGACGCACCACCAACAACCACAAATTCCACCAGATCTCCATTAAATCCGGCCACCCTGCTTATCCTTCTTCTCAAACACCAACTGCCCTCAACCTACTTACACCCAACCCGCCACCACAACTCCAACGCCGTGCAATCCTCCATCGCCAGCAAGCGATGTACCCTTATCAGCCCTGCGGACAAACAACAACAACGTAATTTCTGTTTGCCGGAGATGAAGATGCAACAGGGATGGGGGGCTGGTCTCTCGTCCTTAAGCTCGACGGGAATTAATGATGCTCCGGCAAGTTTGTTCTTCGGAAGCGATCTATGGCCAATTGCAAAGATCTAGGTTCAGCTTCGGTTGGATTTCTTCTCCGGTTGGATTGGCCCTAATATCTGCAAGGCTCAAGCTTTGGAAAACA
>JAOWAN010061230.1:0-12282 GCA_028566635.1 Lobelia cardinalis
TATATTTAATATATTCGATAAACATGTAATATATAAAATGAATATACTTAATAAATTTAAATCATATCATAGTTTTAATTAGGTCGCATATATTCGATAAACATTTAATATATAAAATGAATGAACTAGTTTAAATATTGATTCACAAAGTCTTTTAGATACAAACATTTTCTTCTATAATAAAAAGTAAATGTTTCTTAAAATTTGTAAGAAAATAAGCAAAATAAAATATAATAAATAATTATACGCACCGTCCAAAATCTAATGATCACTTTTTATTTTAAATTTTAACATAAAAGTTATAACAGCAAATAACTATATTTTGTAAATATAAATTATATTTAAGATCCTAAAAAATATATGATGAAAATAATAAAGTAAATAATTACATATTTATAAATTTTTAACAAAAATTTAAAAATATATAATTTAGAGGTATATAATATTATAAACATAATTTTTTTTCTTTTTATAGTAAATATATAGAATATAGAATATATTAATTTATTTAATTAGTAATTATAAACGGACGAATTCAGTTTAAACGGACGGTAATTTTTCAAATCCGTATCCAATCCATTTAGTTATCGGTTAACTCGTTAAACAGGTATATGGTTAATCGGAATCTTTTACACAATCCATATCCGTTTTAAGCAGACGGAGCTCCTAACGGATCAGATTAAAATCCGCTCCATTGACAACCCTATATAAGTATAGGGGTTTAGTGGTTACATTTCTTATATATTTTTTTCTTCATCTCAAAATAAGAGTTAATTTTTTTTATCTAAAATAAATATCAAATTTTCAAAAATAAATCAATTGTTTTTTTTAATATTTTAATCCAATAAAATTACAAAATTTGAGAATTACATTAAAAATGTACGTTTATGTTTATTATTATTATTTTTTTAAAAAAATATGACTAAATCCTAAGATATAACTATTCGAAAATCAATAAAGATGACTCAAAATTGACACCATTTAATTTTAAAATGGCGGAACGTAATACTTTCTCCCATGTAAAATGAATTTTATAATTTGTTAATAAATAGTTTGTGACACTTATTAACTACAATCTTCGTATTTAACAATGTTGAGGCCACCGAATACCAAATGGTTTAGACAAACAAAAAGGCTTTATAATATTTAAACTTGGCGTGAAATATCATCATTTTATGAAAGAAGATTGTATCAATTTTATTGAGAACATTTCTAGCTAATTAATTAATGTGGACAATTTTATTGAGAATTATTATTATTGAGGTGAGGAGGCATCAAAAGCATGCATGCATGGTATTTATAAGCTTTAATTAGTAAGAGGGAAATTGTTGCTTAATTAAATATTACACTGATGAACAAATTACAAATAATCTTCACAAGAGTAAATTAAATGGTATGGGGATAAATTTCATACCATCTACCAATTAACTTTTCTATTCAGAAAAGCCTATAACAAAATAAACCTTTTAATTTCTTCAATTATCTTTCACCAATTCTGCAATCCATTTCAGCTCTTGAGGTAAATGATCAATCGAATTCAAACAACTCTCTTCATAAGTCGACCTTGACGACGATCCAACGGTCATTTTCGGCTGCCCAAGTTTCATCTGATTCGGCAGCTCATATTCACCATCTTTTATGTTCAACATTGCTAGACTGTCAGCTACTTCATCGCGGGGGCCAATACCAGATGTTGTTGATGCCAACAATGATTGATTTGCATGGGTTGAAGAAACTGTTCCATATGGCTTTTGAAAGGGTAATACGATATGCCCGTTCGATTCAAACCCGATTGTACTCCTCCCGGGCATAGCTGGATTTAGAGGATCGGTTAGAACGTAGCGTTTATACTTGATCTCGGGCCGTAGTTCATCTTCCGTGTGCGCAAAGAAACACACATTCCTCCTACAGAACTCCCCTGCATTGCATTTACGCGTCTTGTACCTTGCAGGGTGCAACCAAGACTCGAAAACCCCGTGCGCTAGCTCACAGAGGTCTCCTTTCTCGCAACCCGCTCCGGTTTTAAATTTAGGGCAAGGGATTGCTGTGTAGTAGTTGCGGCTTAGGTCGCGGCGTCTAGCCCTCTCGCCTTGATGAGCAAAGGGGCACGATGTCCACTCGTGGCTTTGGTTTCTAGGACATAGTATGATTTTGTAACCGTACATTCGGAATTCATCGGATAATAAGGTTGATTGATCCATGGAAATAAGGTAGTTGGTCGTATCAACGTCGGGATAATAATATTGTAGGGGTGCAACAAAATGGTGCATTTGGTTTTCCATCGTATATAGAGTTGGGCTGAAAGTGGCCGGGGGGAGGATGGTTGACTAAAGGAGTGGGAATGAGTTCAATGGAGAGTGAAGGGGATGGCCTTGGCTTTGTCATGTGGGTACTTATATAGGTTTTGGGGGAATATGTGATGTCCGAAAATGATGATAATAACCCTTCATTTACGTAAAATGCCATTCATGGGTCTGATGAAATGGCATGGGTGGAAACTTGCGCAGATCATTGTTATGCAAAAATATGTAACCTTGAACGTACGTGAGTAACAATATCTCCTCTTCGAATGGGACGGAGGGAGCGGAATGCCCCCGTGAGTAACAATATCTCCTCCTCAATTAATTCAATTGGGAAAATGTAGGTACCTTATCGTTAATAAATCCAACTTGAGGGGGGAAGTTTCCATATCCCATTTTACAGTTTGCTCCTTGTAGTTGCAGTTGCAGATGATCCGAGGGTCCAATTTTCGTAATTATTTCCCAGCGAATTCTCATACCTGCATAATTAATGAAGGGTGTCCTTTATGAGATCAAATATTAGTATCTCTCTCACAATTAATAGATAGATAGATAGTTCATGACTATTATTTTCACATACAAGTATTAATTAAACCAACTTTAGATACTTTTTTGGCATTTCAATTTAATTATTTTGAAAACAAGAAGATTTAATTTTAAAATTTTGTTAAATTTAATGTTTTAATATCATGTTAAGTGATCAATTCATCTAAAAGTTTAAACAATTGAAAAAAATTATAAAACTATATTAATATTAATATCATTGTACTGCTTTAATATTTATGAACAATTAAAACAGAACAGAGAAAGTAATTCATGAGGGTACGTCACATCCAAACAAACTTTACTAACAAATGGGTCAACGGACGTTATTAATGCCCCTGTTCCCCGAGTCCAGATCTTCTGTCTCATTTGGTGTCTCATTGTCTGTCACAATATTTTAAAACTCCACTCTAACCGTTTAAAAAATGACTCGAAAATTTTAAACTCTAAACAATTTGATATGTATCATATTTAAAAGATATGAGATAGAGGATGAAACACCAAATAAGATAGGAAATCTCAATTCTTGTTCCCCACATTGTAAAGTTACTAGATCGCAGTAATCTTTTTGTAAGGTTTAAATTAGTAGTTGATATCGCCTTTTTGCTCCAAAATTACTTTTTCTCTTTGTTATTACGCGAACCATGGCATGCATCCTTAATGAATGCTCTCCATCTTCAAATACTTGAACCCGTAAATTATGATTCGTATATGTGTGTTGGAGTAGTACTCCCTCTATTTATAATAAATGAGTCTTTATTTAAAATTTGAAATTTTATTTTAATATAATATTAAATTACTTATTTAATATACATTTAGAGTATTTTAGATCCTTACTTAAATTTCACTATTTGTAAAAACATGACTCAAATTAGTAATATATTTTTATAATTTCACAAAAAAATATTATAGTATAAATTAGTCAAATCAAATAAAAATAATTAAAATATTAATTTAGAAACGAAGAGAGCAACATAAAAAAAAAGCCGTTAACTAGGTAAACGCTGTCATCTTGCATGTGAGTGAATTGACACGTGCGAAAGGGAAAAAAAAAAAAAACTACTAAGAAAATGAACTCTTCGGGCTAATACAAAAAGTGTGACGAAAGCCTACTTAATTAATTTAAATATCAACGGGGGTTGGTCCAAGTGGTAAGCGACTTGAATTCGCTTAAGGGAGATCTCGAATTCGAGTCTCACCGTATACAAAAAATCCGCGCTGGGAGACTCACCTGCCAATGCTAGGTGCGCGACCCGGGTCGAACTGGATTAGTAAGAACATAGTCGAGCAACTAAAAAAAAAATTTTTAATTTCAAATAAGGACGAAATTGCTAGCAAATTTGTCGTTTTCTAGTGAACAAAAAAAAAGGTTCAAAAATAAAAAGATTTTCATAATCCCTCGGGATCAGAAAGTTCTCTTGATTTTTCGAAAAGGAAGCTTGAGTTATCAGAATATAATACGCAGATTACGCAAGGATTACAAGCATAACCTCGCAGTTGAATAGCTACTCTGCTTCACTATGTTGTACTGTACAAGAAAGTTTGAGACCAAGATTAACTTTAAGGTCTACGGCCCATAATAAAAATACTCGTAACATAAGTCCAGTGGGCCTTTAGTTTTTCAAACCCCATTCCAGATCGAGACCCACAATTGTGATCGGCAGGCCCCATGCATAAAAAAATTGAAAAATAAACTACTAAAAACCATTTCCTAGTAAGAGCATATAATATTATTTCTCAAAAGAGCACAAACAAACTCTTAGATTCGTCTAATTAACCGCTAGAAACATGAAATTGCAAATAAAATTGATGCATGCAACATTAATTAGCTACTGTTCTTCATTTATAAAACTTACCTATTTCAGGCGATTGGCAGCCAAAATTGACAAAGAAGCTTAGCTAATTCTCTCGAATTGAAGCTAGAAGAAGATTTGATTCGCAGCCACGCTTGATTTCTATCTCTTGAGATAGAACAAATGCGTTATTGGTAAACTGTGATTTTGATGAGCTTGTGAGAGATGCATTAGAAGGCATCCTCAAGCAAATATTTATACCCGTGTTAGGTCGTCTAGCTGTCAAGCATGCAGTACGTCTGGTAGATTAAATAAACGCGTGTCCATTGGCGTAACATGTTTGATCAGTCACATTAATTTAACACACTAGTATTAAGAGACGTGACACTTTTAACCGGTTAAAGTGATAAAAGAGGGAGGGGGTCCGTTAACGTGACATATTAAGTTAATTAAAAAAAAACTATCAAGTTAATATTTATTGGACCTAATAACTTAACTAGTGTGGGGAACCAAGGGGTGGCTCAGTGGTAGAGCTGAGCTTTACAGTATATAAGGTCTCAGGTTCGATCCCTTCCCATGTCCTTTTGTGGCAAAAAAAAATAATAATAATAACAAAAAAAAAACCAAAAAAAAAAAAAAAAAAACTTAACTAGTGTGACGTGTCATGATAAGTTCAACAAGTTGTCACATTGTCAAGTAATAACAAGCTATCACATGACATATATGATACGTTCAATCAATGCCAAGTAGACTTTAACGTCCGTCACATTATATCATTCATGGACGTTCATTTGATTTATCAAATGTATTCAACATATATATGTTAGATGACACATTCATCAATTTTTCAAGTTAAATTTACGTAGTAGCACATAATTACATAATATGTTCAATCTAGTTGCCAAACAAATTTAAATCTTCGACACCTTTCAGAAGGTTTTAGCCTCACAAGTGGGTCTAATGTGATCCTGCTATGGAAGAAGTTTTCTCATATAAAAAATAAAATAAAAAATGTTGGTAGTTTGTTGATCATGGGATGTTCATTAAGAACCTGAAAATAGCGGCTTGAAAGTGCAATTCTTAATCATCACAATTTGGTTTCATTAGATTTGCTATTGTTAAGAATAAGGTTGTTAATGAAGTTACCTAACTTGAAGGGTGTAGGTTGTAATAAACTTTATTTGTAGGATTACATGTTTTACCTTCTGTAAAGGTGTTAAGTGTCATTTTTGAATTGTTGTTAGGTAAGTTTGTTGTTAATTAGTCGTTAGGTCATAAAAGGGGGGAAAACTCTTGGATTCAGTTGAGAACTTGATTTGATGATAGTGAGAGAACTTTTCTTTTCTCTCAAATTACTTTCTCTCATGGTATCAGACGACGCTTATGCTGATTGTGCTTCGATTTTCTCTTCAATCGAATGTTGATTCTTCTCTGTTCCTCACGGTGATCTTCTTCTAATGGCGGATCGTGAGAGTGATGATGATGTGTCGAAGCTCGATGAATACGACTTACCGGCTGCTGTTCTTTAGCTGAATCCATCGCATCCGTTGTATATTCATCCAAAAGATTATCCAGGTATGATAATCGTCACTGAGCTTTTTACTGAACTAAATTATTCTGCCTGGAAACGATCCATTTCTATTGCATTATCTTCTAAGGTGAAATTAGGCATTGTTATTGGTATTCATAAATGGCCTACGGCTACATCTAAGTATCTTCCGCACTGGATTCGTTGCAATGATATGCTCATCTCCTTTTTGTTTAACTCTGTAACTCCTGAGATTCGCATTAGTACTGTGTTTCTTCCTACGACACATGAGATCTGGATTGATTTAGAAAAATGTGATGGACAAGGTCATGCTCCAAAGATTTATCATCTTCATAAAGAGATTTCTAACTTTACTCAGGGCACTTCAACTGTTAATGCCTATTTTACTCACTTTAGGAGTCTGTGGGATGAATTAGCTCAATTGAATCAGCTTCCTAAGTGTGTTTGTCGCTGTGATTGTGGAACTGTTCGACATATTCAGGAATATGAACATACTCAGAAGCTTACACAGTTTCTTATGGGGTTAAATGATAGTGTTGCTCATATTAGGGGTACAATTCTTAGTATGTCTCCCCCACCTGATATTAGTCAGGCTGTGAACATTCTTATTAGAGATGAAAAGGTAAGGATTAGCTCTATGAGTTCAGTATCATTAACAGATTCTACTACTGCTCTTGTTGCTCCTGCTCATTCTGCACCTCTATCTTCTCCTACTACTGGTCAGAGACCTAATTTTGCTACTAAATTTGGTGGTCAAGGAGGTAATACAAGGAGTTTTTCTTCTAGCTCTATTGTTTGTAATCATTGTGGTGGTCAAGGACATAAAAAGATACATGTTTCTATCTTCATGAATATCCTGAGTGGTATAAATTGCATGGTATGATATCTGATTCTTCCAGAATGCGTAAGAATCAGAGATCAAGAGGTCCTTCCACTCAGTCTTCTTCTCCATGTTTGCTTCCTACTCCTCCCACAGCTGACAAGTGTGCCTACTTTTGATGGTGTCTCACCTCTGCCCTCTCTCACTTCAACATAGTATCAGTAACTTCTGTCCATTCTTAATTCCTCTCTGGATGCTCCTGTCAATGATATTGCTGCAGGTATATCTATATCCTCTACTTGTATGGCTTCTTCCTAGTGTTTTACTGCTCAGAGTTTAGTTCCTTGTGATGGGATTATAGACACAAGTGCTACAAATCATATCACTTGTTCTTTTTCTTCTCTACTGAATCCACAACCTCTCAACTCTCTCATTCATTTACCTACCGACCAGACTTCTAGTATTTCTCATTTTGGTTCAGTGCAACTCTCTCCTACTCTTGTTCTTCATACTGTTTTGTATGTTCCTAGTTTCTCTTTTAATCTTCTTTCTGGTAGTAAGCTGGCAAGTGACAGTAATTGCTGCCTTCTCTTCTATTCTTCTTATTGTCTTCTACGGGAATTAGTACACAAGAAGTGTATGGAATTTGGTAAGCTGATTGGAGGTCTTTACATACTAGTTCTACCAATAGTTCGATCTGCTTCCAGCATCCCTACTTGTGCATTTTTTTTTCAAGTTTCTCCTGAAGTCTGGCATGCTAGATCAGGTCATCTACATATTAGCACATTTAGACGCATACCTTCATTGCCATGTAACAGTACTTCTTCTGTTCTCCCTTGTGATGTTTGTCATTTTGCTAAATAAACTAGAGTTCCTTTTCCTTTGAGTACTTCTCGTTGTGATATTCCTTTTGCTTTAATCCACTGCGATGTTTAGGGGCCTTTCAAACATTTGACTTACAATGGTTATCATTCTTTTCTTACTGTTGTTGATGATCATACTAGAACTACTTCGACCTATCTCTTAAATTCTAAATCTCAAGTGTCTATGTATGTTTCTTAGTTTATCACCATGGTCAAAACACAGTTCAAAGGTGTAGTTAGGCAAGTAAGGTCTGACAATGGTAGCGAGTTCTTCAATCACTCTATGTTTGCTCTTCTTTTGCCTCTTGGTTTAGAACAACATAGTTCTTGTGTGGAACCTCCTCAGCAAAATGACGGAGTTGAGAGAAAATATAGGAAAATTCTTGAGGTTGCTAGAGCCCTCAGGTTTCAGTCCCATTTGCCCATCAAGTATTGGGGTGAATGTGTGTTAACTGCCGCTTACTTACTGAACAGATTTTCATCTGCTCTTCTCAAACACAAATCTCCTTTTGAGATTCTTTTGAGTCAACCTCCTTCATACTCTCATTTGAGAACATTTGGTTGTTTATGTTATGCTTCATCTTTGGTATCTCAAAGAGATAAATTCTCTTTCGGGGCTGTTAAGTGTCTTTCTCTGGCCTATCCTTATGGAAAGAAAGCTTATAAACTATTAGATCTTACCACAAATAAGATTTTCTTTAGAAGGGATGTTCAATTCTATGAGTCCATCTTTCCTTTTCATGACTGCTCTTTGGCAGATGACTCTTGTTCTACTCTTATTTTTACTCGTATGCCATATTCTCATGTACTTGACTCTGATTTCGATGTTTCTCCTATTCTATTGGATTCTCCTTCTGTGTCTTCTCAAGGTACTTCTAGCTCATCATCTTCCACTCCATCTTGTCAGTCTCCTGACTCTATTTCTTCTAGGCCTATTAGAAATAGAGTGTTTCCTTCCAAATTCAAGGATTATGTAGGCTTTCCTTCCTCATATCTGTATGCCTCAACAGTTACTTCTCCTCTCTCCTCTTTGTCCTCTTATCTCACCTATGATTCATGTTCTCCTTCATATCAGTCATATATCTGCTCTGCTCATTCTTTTGTTGAACCAAAGTCTTATAATCAAGTCATTAAAGGTCATTGCTCCTGTGGCAAAACTGTCTACTGATAGACTCTTTTTAGCCCTAGCAGCTAGTAAAAATTGGACTTTACAACAGTTGGATGTAACTAATGCCTTTTTGCATGGTGATTTACTTGAAGAAGTCTATAAGAGGTTACCACCTGGATATACTCCTACTGTCTCTTCTGCTGGTTCAATTCCATTGGTTTGTAGACTGACTAATCTCTTCATGGACTCAAACAAGCCCCTAGACAATGGTTTTTAAAGTTATCTGCTGTTATTCTTCAATATGATTTCTCACAATGTGTTAATGACCATTCTTTGTTCACATTTACTTTTGATTCAAATGAGTTTGTTGCCTTACTGATTTATATGGATGATATGATACTCACCGGCTCTTCTACAGTCCTTATTGACTCAGTTAAAGCATTTCTTAGTTCTCATTTTAAATTGAAGGATTTGGGCAAATTGAGATATTTTCTTGGACTTGAAGTGACTAGATCTTTTTTTGGTATCTTCTTCATCAAAGGAAATGTACTCTTGAGATTGTGGGAGATTTTGGTTTGACTGCTTGTAAGCCTTCTATACTGCCTATGGACCAACATCATTCTCTAGCTGCTGACAGGGGAGACTTGTTTCCTGACCCTAATGCCTACAGGAGACTCATTGTGAGATTGATTTACTTGTCAGTTACTAGACCTGACATTTGTTATGCACTTCACATCGGCAGCCAATTTATGTCAACTCCAAGAATTCCTCATCATGATGCTGCTATTAAATTGGTCAAGTATCTTAAATGTTCAATTGGTCAAGGTCTCTACTTTTCTGCAAATACATAAGCTTCTCTTCAAGCGTATTGTGATGCTGATTGGGCAGCTTGCCGTACTACTATGAGATCTCTTTCTAGCTATTATGTTGTATTTGGTTCTTCTCTTATTTCTTGAAAAGTGAAGAAGCAGCATACTGTGTCCAAATCTTTAGCAGAGGCTGAGTATAGATCAATGGCCAATGCTTGTGGAGAGGTTACTTGGTTGATGTCCTTACTGTAAGACTTTGGAATTGTTGTATCCATCCATGTGCCTTTGTTCTATGACAACAAGGAAGCCCTCCACATTGCCTCAAATCCAGTCTTTCGTGAAAGGACCAAACACATTGAAATTGACTGTCATGTTGTTAGAGAGAAGCTGCAAACTGGCATCATATCTACTCACCATATTTATTTTTTCTTTTCAATTGGCTGACCTGTTGACAAAGGCCCTCTCTGCTGCTCAACTATCTTTCTTACTAACCAAGCTGCATGTGTTGAATCTGTTTAGCAAATGCAGCTTGAGGGGGAATGTTAAGGATAAGGTTGTTAATGATGTTACCTAGCCTGAAGGGTGTAGGTTGTAATAAACTTTATTTGTAGGGTTACATATTTTACCTTTTGTAAGGGTGTTAAGTGTCGCTTCAGAATTGTTGTTAGGTAAGTTTGTTGTTAGCTGTTAGGGCATAAATGGGGGAAAACTCTTGGATTCAGTTGAGAACTTAATTTGATGATAATGAGAGAACTCTTCTTTTCTCTCAAATTACTTTCTCTCAGTTATTTTGCCCGATTACATTAATTTGTCTCATTTGAAGTGCCTAACATGAAAGATGCCTCCGATAATGAAACCTAATCTATATCATGAAATAAAGCCGGAGCCTCCTATGTGAAACTTTTTCCCTCAACCCCTATTATACCCTCGGTTTCAATTACTACTAGTATTTACCTTCATTATTTTCTTATAATTTAAACCACACCCTCGACTTAGAAGGGTAAAAGAGGAAAGTTAGTGGTTAAAATCAAACCTTTTTTCTAAATAGCAAATTTATCCCTTTCTTACCTGCTTTTTAATATCTATCTGCTATTTCAGCATGATTAGTGTAGTTTACGGTGGTTAGGAGATGATATGAAAAAAAAAAAAAATATGCATTACCACTTTCCTCTAAACAAGAAGGAAAAGTTAACTAATTTGATGCACTCCTCCTCTTACCCACAATGGACTCAATCCAAGCCACATGTCCTCCATGATAGACAAATAAATTTATTTTTAATTTTTATCAAATTTCCTTTATTTCTGAAAACACAAGTTTCATTAAAATTCAAAAATTTTGATGGTGAACCCCCTTACAAAAAAGATAAATCTGCCCTTCATTTTTTGTGATATGACATGACATTCAAAAAATAATAATATTTTATATTATATAATTTTAAAAAATATTTGTTATATATTTCTTTCATTCTTTATTTTTTTAATTCAAGATTTTTCAAATATCAGAAATAATTATAAATTTAAAGTATACTCTAATTTTTAATTTATTGAAAAATATGATTATTTTTAAAATAATTCTTTAACTAATATAAAATTTTCAAGTAACATATCATAAGGGCAGACTACACTCTAATTTAATAGGTCTGAAAATTGTGTAAGCTCTTCTCTCTCTCTCTCTCTCTCTCTCTCTCTCTCTCTCTCTCTCTCTCTCTCTCTCTCTCTCTCTCTCTCTCTCTCCACGTTCTCTGACTTATCAAAAACATACAATACTCCTACTGCTACGTGCGTTTGATTTTATTTTATATTTTTGTAAGGAGGAAAGAAAAACAAACAAGACTCAAGCATTATCTAAGTCCGTCTTAAGAAGGGTCATCGGCTCTGCGTTCAGCTCTCTAATTTGAACCAGGTCTTCATTTTGATTTGCACCCAAACTTGCTAGATAATCAGCACACTTGTTCCCAAAGCCATATCTCATTGTCCTATGGTCGCAGCTTCCATTTGTGTTCATTTTCAGCTTGCCTACACAAGGGGGTATCCAAGAAACATTTTTCTTAGAAGGAACAGGAACATTAATGGAAATATTTGATTTGTGAGATATAAAAGAAGATTGAACTTCCCTAGCCATCCAAGTGATTCCGGCACAGAAACCTGCTAAATTCACCCTTGTCCGTTCAGTAGTTTCCTTATTTCTATCCATCTAATTAATCCATAACAAAGAGGTAAATGAATAGAGCCATTTAAATTCCCCAAAGTTATATTCCCCTTTGAATATCAAATTCATGAATATCCAGTCTTTCAGGGGAAGATTAAAGTTAGCTTGGCGATCATTCCCCAGCAGCTTCTCCCAAAGCATAGTAACTTTAGGACATTTTCTTACCAACTGTCCTCAGGAAAGATTGAGCATCTAGAACATATACCGGTATCATCCTGATGGGCCCAGGCCCAAGCGCTAGGCCCAATGTCTAGCCCAATATCAATCAAAGGTAAGGCCCAACGGGCC
>JAOWAN010061259.1:0-12278 GCA_028566635.1 Lobelia cardinalis
GAGTCGTAAAAGCGTACAATTTGGACATAGCGTCCGCACCTGCGGACAAACCACCCGTCCGCATGGTAGAGTTCTCCTTTTTGGGATATGCCTGTAGGTATGGCTGACAATGCAATCAGCATAGAATATAGCTGACTGATGTATAACATAATAGGAGTGTCAGTTCATTTTGCGTTGCAAGCTGAATGCATATATTGAACATGTCTGAAGTAAAACTTTTTGATGTATGTGAAGTAACTATCATGTAGGAAGAACATGTGGGGCTCCAGACCATGATTTTATGGTGCAAGCAACTGAATGAATGCACATTGGACATGTATGAAGAACAACATTTTTGTATAAAATTTTCACATTTGTTCCTTTAATTTTGTTTAAATTTTCTCTCTTCTTAAATGTAGGATAGTAGACAGAAACAACATTTATGAAGTAAAAGATATATTGGTCAAAAAATACGAAGATTACCAAAAGTTTCAACCTTTTTGAAATTTGTATTATTCATAATATTTTTGAGAAAGTGTGTAATGAATAGTAATAAATGAGACCCAACTACTAAAAAGGAGCTGCAGGGCCACAAGCTGAACCTGTGAGTCTGTGTGCCAAAATAGATATCAGCATTTTTTTTTATTCTCAACCATTTAAAAGATAATATTAAAATTTTAAAAACTAAATTTTAGTTAATTTATAATGTCATTTTTGAACGTTATGATGCTAAGATGGAACACGATAGAAAATCCAAATTCTTGTAACATCATTGGTACCCCCATGGTTAAGGAAAACTTACTCCTAATCAGCTTATCTATTTTTTCGGACAACATTCAGCTACAAGAGGTAAATGTAAATCAACACGTTTCCCGGCAAGAACTATAACATGTACGAGCACTACTACACTTGCAACTCAAAACTTCTCGAAAATCTTGCATCAATTAGAGATGGACAAATAAGATACACGCAATGAGCCCACTTCACATTAAACCATTCTCTAATCGAAACAGCGGGTTGAAAAAATTGGTGGGATACATTTCATTGTAAGTTTGGTAATGTTCGCAAGTGTAGTCTTGTGCAGTCAACTAAGAATGCCTTGGGGCTAAATATCCAGTGTGCAGATTAATCATTACACTTACTGGCATTCATTTCCCTGCAAATCCCTCTAGTAGCTGCTTTCAAATTGAAATAGCTACTCAATTTACTGAACGACTATCGACTCAAGTCTGGCGTTATGCAACAAAAAAAAAGGTGACAGAGTCTCTCATTACAAGTACATGATGCATACAGGAGAAGATCGTCTTGGCCTGCTTCTAAGAACATATCATCCGGCAGATGATCCACATAGTCAACCAACCAACACCAAGGAACTTGTCAGACATAGTGCCCAATCGTGTCATTGATAAAACAATCCAACTTCCACCAATGAAGCAAATGTGTCTTGAGGGAAGCATGTGTACAATGGCCATCAATTCCCAGTGTCTTGTACGTTTATTTACAGTAGGCAAGAAAGCAATTTTTGTAGCTTATAGATCTGATCAACACAATTCAGCCTTATTCCTAATCACTGGGCCCGGCTATGTTTAAAGAAGATCTGATCAACACAATCAGGAAAGCCAAGCCTAGAAATTTCTTAGACCCATTATTGATAACATAAGCTCCATGTCCAAGTTTTACACTAGTTGCCAGCACCAGTGCACTTTTCAGCAAAAGGTAAATGGCCAAAGGCCTCAGTTTTTCATAGTTTCCTCCATTTCTATGAAGCCTCCATTGGCACCTAGAATTCCACAATGTTATGATATATGATGAAGATAATACCATATACACCATTGGGGGGAGAGATCTAGTGAAATAGCCTCTCCGATCATTTTCTTGTAACATTTATACCAGCCCCTCCTTTTTCTTCCTAAAAAAATAAACGGGCAAGTTTTTTTTAAAAAAAAACTGTTCTGGAGCTTTAATTTTTTATTTTTGGCCTACAAAAGTAAAAAGAAACGAAAAAAGAAAAATGAAAATAGAAACACTAGACTACAAGCCCGACAAAGAGCTGCCAAGTGCTACAAGTGAATCACTGCTGCCCAATCTCTATACAAATCTGGACACAGACACCCCATCAAAAGCCCCCAATGCTCGATACTGAATCCTTCCCCTAAGGACAGGAAGGATACGACCTGATTAGAGAAGATCCTCGCATTCCTCTCGAGCCAAATACTCCATAAAGTACTAAAAATGGCACATTTCCAAAGACAGACAGCGTCTCTTTTCCAAAACCTTTAAACCGTGTACAAAGAAAATTTTCGACTGTCATCGGGCACACCCAACTCTCGTCTAGAATAGCAAACAGCTCGCACCATAACGCCAAGCTATAGGACAATGGAGCTTTAATCGACTACCATGTGAAGAATTATCTTCAGTTTTTTATTTCCCCCCCTTTTTTTTTCCGGCAATAGGTCAACAAAAAGGATTAATAGGCCCAGGTATTGTGTGTAGAAATGCTAGGAGACTAATACGAACTATTTGAGGTCAAATAGGTCCTTGTTGACTAGTGGCCGGTGGCCCTCATGTATAGAATTGGTTATGAATGGACACACTAGTCTCCAAGCATTTAGTGTCCTTTTGGCGGTCTATGTATCATAATCACGGGTTACATACCTGGTCAACACACTGAAACATGGTCAAAGAAAGAGAGCGCACAAAAACTTTCTAAAGAAAACTCAGAGCACTTCAATCTGCACGATCCTATTCAATTAAAAATGGTACGCTGGAACATTCTCATCACTGTTCGGTACAGATTAATTCCATGAGTGAATTATTGATACTAATTCACTGATTATGGTATAAATGTCTACACTCGATCAATCATCTAGAAAACCTAGATACCTGTTAATCAGTTTAGCAACTGGCGTAGCATCACCTGCAGGGTATGGAACAAGAGATTCCAGGTTCATTGAAGCGATAATCTGGTAGAGCGTCTGTGGTCGAGCACAAAATAAATGCTTCCTCTCTGCTAGTTCTTCAGCTAGCTCACTCTGATGGTTGTCCATCAAGTCCTCATTCACAACCACCAATAAGGGTTTACCGAGTCTTAATGTCTCAAATATGCTCCCCGAACCTGTCACAGAATCAAAACTAGTAAAACTAACTTTTTTATGTATCTCCTAATTTCTCATTTAGCTTTCTTCTTTGATTCAAATCAAATTTAATAAAATATTATAATTATTCACCTTAATGTAAGCACATATAAATAAAAAAGAAATAAACTATCATACACACACAAAGAAATATACTTATTTACATTTGATGTAAAAATGCATTTTGTTAAAACTAAAAGCAATATGTTATCTTGACGTGATCTTTATTTAAATCAGGATGAAATAAATATTTAGTCCTTGGAACTTTTTTGAATAGATTTGTTTGCTCTCTCTCTCTCTCTCTCTCTCTCTCTCTCTCATTATTTTAAAAGACAGTAATGGTAAAAGTGAATACCGAGGTCAAACAAAGGTGACCAACATGTGGAAGAATGCTAAAACCGTATCAGGTCCTAGTTAGTATGAAAATATAAGATCCAAAAATCTCGAGTTGTTCACAAACAAACTCGAACCGAGTTTGAACGAATTGTTCGTTATCAAACTCGTCGAACAAATATGTCGAAATACGAATTCTCCAACTAAGTTATTTTAACATTCCAGCAGATAGTTTCATAGTGATATTGGAACATCTAAAGTAGGATACTGAATCTTACCATCATCACTAACATAATTGAGAATTATCCTCCCTACCTCCAAGGCATTACCTGCATGACTTATAACAAGAGATGCTGAGCTCAAGTTGTCTGCAATGCTCGACGAGAAGGTAAAGAAGTCTACAACCAGGTCTCCTCCACTAGACTGCATTATTTCAGAGAAATCCAAATTCACCATAAGTGAAAAATAGATTTTCAAAAGCCAAAGTTTCCTTCTCTGATTTGGGGTTTTTTTTTGGGGTGGTGGGGGGGGGGAGGGGAGAGGGAGGGGGAAGCTTATTCACAATATATCAAAACACACATCCACAAAACGACTTACAGTTAAAGAATAAAATGATCTAAAATATGAAATGTAAAAATAAATGTTAAAAATAATGGGAATAATGGATCAAAATTGTATAGCGTTTGTTATCTTGGTGATTAGTGTATCATGTAAATGTGGTATAAATAGGGTTGTAATATTTTCCTATTCAATTAACACGAATATTACACAGCATTAAATCTGACCGGTATCGGAGCCGATGTTAGAGAGGTACCTACGGAGATTTAAGAGTACCATAGTGTTCATCATGGAAAACCGAGCTTACGGTGAAAAAATCAACCCCATCGGAGCCGCCACACGCCGCCAACAGCGCCGACTGCCTGCTGGTGGGCCACCCTCCGATGACCAAAATTTTCGGACTTGCTTGTTTCTTCCTCCTGATTATGGATCTGGTGGAGCTGTGGAGGTGTAATGTGTTGGTGAGTTTTTAAGGATGTTTAAGCTTCAGGGAAGATTTGACATATTTGAAACTGTACTTTTTTTTTTTTTCCTTTCTCTGATTGCTGTTGGGATTATTGTTGAGATTGCTTGTACTTAAGTTTCCATGTCCGAAGGAGATAAACCTATTTCCAAAGATAGATTAGTGACTAACCTGGTCACTTAAGTTCGTCCCTCGTTCTTACCCTGTGAAATTGGATGGGTTGAATTATCTGACATGGTCACAAGCTTGTTTACTCTCGATTCAAGCCAATAGAACTCGAAAATTTATTAATAGAAGGTCTAAACAATCCACGGATGATCCCAAACTTGAAGACCGGGAATCGGACATTGCCATGGTCAAAACTTGGCTCTTCAAGTCCATAGAACCCGGTATTCGGAAGAGTTACCTATTTCTTACTACTGCTAAAGAAATTTGGAGCTTGTTAGTTAATACATACTCTCATCCTGAGAATCATTTAAAGGTTTATGAGATTAGAATGATAGTTCGTGAGACGTACAGGGTAACAAGTCACTACTCGAGTATTATTCCGAACTACAGGGTTACGGACGTATCATTGTCGCACTTTCAAAGCAAAATGTTCAAGAGATGGGCAGGCCTATCATAGGATTGTAGAAAAAGATAGCCTGTGATTGATTTTCTAGTTGGTTTAGATGTCTACTATAATCCCTTTAAGGCAAAGTTGATCGGAAGAGTTTCACTCCCTGATGTTCCGACTGCGCGTGCTCGTAGTCAGGAGTGGAAACTCGACGACAGACTATGGTTTCTCATCCGGAACCGTCTAACAGTTCCACCCTTGTTTCTACTCCTGTTATTGTTACAGCCCATCATGTGTACCCTCCTTTATTGATAGGATTCCTTTGTGTGATCATTGTCAGGGACATATTCGTGATAGGTGTTTCCTCCTCCATCATAAGATTCTAAGACGGAAGAGTTGTTCATTGAGTGAGAATCTTCATCCTAACCACCAATTGCCGATCAAAATCTGTTAGTGCGTAGTAGGAAACTTTTCTTTTATGTATACAAAACATGATTAGTAATTTTCGAATAGTAGTAGTTGGCGTGAAAACATATTCTTTGTTGCTTGTACTCCTAAGAAATTTTAAATCTCAATTCTAATATCTACAAAGACAGGTAAGATCATGTACTCAACCGTAAATATGATACTAGTTTCAAAAAAATAGAAATGCAGAAAAGCACTTAAAAAAAGATAACATATTATTATCTTACATCTTAACATTTTCTTCATTTGGGCTCCTCAAACAGTTAACCTTCGGAGTTCTTTAATACCTACAATGAACAAAAAAACCTTACGATTTTTCATTAAAAATAATGGTCATCATAAAAAAAAAAACTAAATAAAAAATTACTACATACCTTTTTCGATTTCCAAAAGAGGTTGTTCCTTTTCTTCATCCTCAACACGTGACAAACGGCTTTTCAACTAATCTTGGGCACACACTAGAACTCTCTAATAGTTTAGGTGTCAATGCACTACGAAATAAATCAAGTACTCATCCCGCCGAACTAAAAGCACACTCCGAAGCAACCGATGCAATAGAATTAACAAAAATATCTCGTGTCATCATTGCAACGACACGACAAGTTGCAAATTTTCCTTGTCACCATCCCAAAAAATTAGAGTTATCCCTATCCTCCTCTAACCCATCATCTATAAATACTTTTCCAAATCGTTTATCACCGCTAAATTAGTCTTCCTTTTCAATCTCGCCCTAATCTCATCTCTTTTACTCACATTACTTGATTTGCTAGAATCCTTGTTGAACTATCCGCAACATTAGATCTTTCAACATTCACAATAGGCAAACACTCCGTTCAAAAGGACGTGACATGAAGCTCTTCACATTCTCCACAAAATTTTTCTAACCCTCATCTTTCTACCCTTCATGGTGAGTAAGGGATCATAGGTATTCCACCTTATTCCAAGGGTCCAAAACAACCGGCACAAGAAAATTTGGGTTCAACTTTTCAGCCTAATAATAGTTTTCAAATTTTTTCTTCATTTTTATTGCCAAGGAAAACGCGACTATATTCCTCGCTACCCAATTCCCGAGTATGAAGGGGTTTGACCGATGTCACACATGACGAGAAGTCGAAATACGATTTGTGAGGTTGTACAATTCTTCTGAAAATATGTGCAAACTTTTCAATTTACCCCCATAATAAATCTCCACAGCGCATACATTCACCTATTCTTTTTTGTAATTAGGGTCGTGGTTCTCAACCCTATCAAATGCTTTTTCCAATGGCAAAGCCGCATTTATCGAGAGATGGGTTGAGTTTCATCTAATTTTGACATCCAAACACACGTTCTGTTTCGACTCCATTTTTTCTTCTTTAATACACCTTTTAAACATTTAAACGACATGAGATGCTATTCACATATTTCACACTTCTCCGAATACGCTTAATAATTGACTTAATTTCATCAATACCATCTCTCACAACAAGATTCATAATATAAGCAAAGGAACGGAAATGAGAAAAGTCAACCCAAGCAACATGTTTCTTTTATTTTATCTTTTCTTCAAATCTTGAACACAAATATTGTTACTTTGTGCATTATTGAGGGTAATAGTCATAACTTTTTCTAAACTCCACTCCGATAAACAACTCTTCACCGCCTTTGCAATCAACTTACCTTTGAGCGTAGATGTGGTAGAACACGAAAGTTGATAATTTTCTTCCTACGGACCCAATCTTTATCAACATAGCTAGCCGTAACGACGATATATCCAAGGTCCACTGATCGGTAGTGGTGCATACACGGGTGAAATTCTCTTGCAGAGAAGCTTTTAATTTCTCTTCTTCTTCTAGAAAAATGGTATAACAATATGTAGTTATGGTAGATCTTTTTACTACGTGAAATTTAGTTGCACCTGATTCATAAATGCTAGAAAACCTTCCTTTTCAACAATAAAAAACGAAAGCTCATCTAGAATAATCATCCTAGCAAGATACAATTGGAAACTAAACCCGCCGCAAAGCTCAATGTGGCTTGTGACTTATCTTAAGTCATCGGGCAATTCCATACGAACATTGTTATGATTCCACAATTTATTGGTTCCACCCGACATGAAAGAAAAAAATCTTTATATAACAAAATTTGCATTCACAATCCTCTATCCATTTTTTATCTCCATCAAAAATCTTATCAAAGAAATTCCATGCAAGTAGTCTAAAGAGAATTATATTTGGGGGGGTCCCAAGTAAGTAGGATTTGGTTGATTCAAATGAAACGACATCAGTGACGAAAAAGGCGCGAACATCTATAACGTGTTCTCGTTTCACACAAATTCGCGCCGGACAATGAAACCCTAAACCTAGAGTAATTGTTTCGGTTGGCTGGCTGCACATGTGATGGTACAATAGTAGTGGAGTTTACTGAGATCCGATAACATGGTGAAGAAGAAGACCAGATGAGGAGGAAAAGGGGCCGACTTCGATGTGGGTGTGCTGCAGCAATTAGTCGTCAATTTCATCCTTATAATTCCCAGCAGCAGCAGAGGAAGCAACTGTCTGGTCTTCCGATCTGCTTCATTAGAGAGAAGGATTGCTTTCGACTTTGGATGATGATCGGGAGAAGAAGATGAAGACGATTGATCCTCGTGAATCTACTTTCAAAAAGATCCAAAATCCAATTCTCCAGGTATAGATGCTCCCTCTATAGTAGTGCTAGCATGTATCATCATCATCAGATGATTGACGATTTCCCAAGAGTAGAACCAAAATCCTAATTTTCTCCAAAAATGCTCCCTCCTTCGATGTTCTAAGTGCAACATGAATGAATCCCATTTTGTGCACCTGAGTATGCAAATTTTGAGATAAAAAATGGATAGGGGATTGTGAATGCATATTTTGTCATATAAAGATGTTTTGGTAAAGAATTGCTCAATGACTTAAAAGATAAACCACAAGCCTCATTGAGCTTTAGTAGGGATTTGGTTTCCATTTGGAAGTTCGACCAAGCTAGGATGATTATTCTAGATGAGCTTTCATTTTCTATTGTTGAAAAGGAATGCTTTCTAGCATTTATGAATGATGTAGAACCAAATGTTTCATGGAGTAAAAAGACATACAATTACATATTGTTCGACCATTTTTCAAGAAGAAGGAAAACTTCTCTGCAAGAGAATTCCACTCGTGTATGCATCACAACTGATCTCTTGACCTCTATCTAATATCTTGGATATATTGTCCTTATTGCTCACTATGTTGACAAAGATTGGATCCTTAGGAAGAAAATCATCAATTTTCGTGTTCTATCTCATCCACACAAAGTTGAGTTGATTGCAAAGGCGGTGGAGAGTTGTTTATTGGAGTTGGGTTTAGAAAATGTTATGACTATTACCCTTGATAATGCACAAAGTAACGACCCTTGTGTTGAAGATTTGAAGAAAAGATTAAATAAAAGAAATATGTTGTTGCTTGGGGGTAAACTTTTTCATGTGTTTGCTCATATCATGAATCTTGTGGGAGATGGTATTGATGAAATTAAGTAAACTATTAAGCATCTTCGAAAAAGTGTGAAATATGTGAAAATGTGTGTCTGGACATCAAAACTAGATGGAACTCAACCTATCTCATGATAAATGAGTCTTTGCCTTTCGAAAAAGCATTTGATAGGTTTGAGGACCACAACCCTAATAACAAAAAAACAAAAATGGAGAATGTGGGAGCTTTGGAGAGTTATGATTAGGGTACATTGAAAAGTTTGCACATATTTTTACAAGAATTTTACAACCTCACAAATCGTATTTCGACTTCTCGTCATGTCTCTTCTTACACATATTTTAATAAAGTGTTATCGATTAAACACCTTCATACTCGGGAATTGGGTAGCGAGGATTATAGTCGCATTTCCCTTGGCAATAAAAATGAAGAAAGAATGTGAAAAATATTATGAGGTTGAAAAGTTGAACAAAAATTTTCTTGTGCCGGTTGTTTTGGACCCTCGGAATAAGGTGGAATACCTAGAACTTTAGTATGATTCATGGAAGGAGTGTGATCCCTTACTCTCCATGGAGAGCAGAAAGATGAAGGTTGAAAATTATGTGGAGAATGTGAAGAGCTTCATGTCACGCATGTTTGAATGTTACAAGGAGGAGTGTATCTCTATTTTGAATATCGAAAGCTCTAATGTTGAAGATGGTTCGACAAGTAAGGATTCTATCAAATCAAGTAATGTGAGTAAAAGAGATGAGATTTAGGATAAAATTGAAAAAGATAATTTAGAGGCGATGAACAATTTTGAAAAGTATTTAGATGATGGGTTAGAGGATGGCGATGATAACTTTAATGCTTTGGGATGGTGGCAATGAAAATTCACAATTATAGTGTCGTTGCAGCGATGAGACGAGATATTTTTGCTATTCTTATCACAAAGGTTGCTTCAGTATGTGCTTTTAGTTCGGCGGGTCGAATATTTGATCCATTTCGTAATCCATTGACATCAAAACTAGTAGAGTTAAGTGTGTGCCCAAGATTGGTTGCGAAGCGGTTTGTCACATGTTCATTGTCACATGTTTAGAATCAGATAATATCTGTATGAGTATGTATTTCTGTAAGCTGCTACACCTTGTTTTGCTGGGCATCATATTTCCTCTACCTATGTGATTTTCAAAAGATTCTAAGCATCACAAAATGGAGGGGATTCTTATATATATTTAAACCACAAATTTTGTTTGTTTCGTGAATGGCTGGCTCTGTTATGTTGTGTATAAATTCCAAGATAATAAGACTGTTTCTCTACCATTCAGGTCCAAGATATATTAAGACTCTTATTCTTGTATTATTAGCATGGAGGTACACACTCTGGCTTTGAAACTTTATATGGAGACTCAACGTTTTTGAAAATGCAAGGGGCCCTAGGAGTGCAGAAATGCTTTATTTACCACTTTGAAGAGCAATGATCAGTATTGACTTCGGCGTTGTTTGTTGCTGCTTGTCGCCTTACAAAAACCACATTGACTGCTTTTGAATAGTTCATGAATGTTGTGCTCAATTTTTTTCAATCTTCTGTCAAAGTTTCACCTATAGTAGGAGCGCAGTTTTCGTTTTCTTTACGTGCAATTTTTCACTCTTATATGGGTTGTAAGTTGTAACATTCGAGTTATACTTTGAATTCTTGCATGTTTGCTTAAATTGTTATGATTGATGTAATTGCTCTATAAGTGATTTTCTAAATTTCTACAAATTTCTGAGATTTCCAAAAAAAAAAATCGGAAATTCCGAAGAATTTCCAAAAAAAATTGAAAATTTGGAATTTCCGAAATTTTGAAATTATGCATGCTTTTGGAATGGGAATGTATTTTAGATTTCCAAAGTTTTTCGGATCGGAATCGAAATTGACTTTTTCCTTCAGAAATTTTTTCGAAACACAATATTTCCGATTCGATCCGGCCGATTTACCGCCCTAATCATAGGACTTTATTTAAAATGTAAAAGACTAGTTAAGCTTTAATAAAGAGTTTCACCTTTACACCTAGGAAGACATATGATGGCACATGTGGAGCTAGTTAACGCGCTAGCTTTAGTTTTATTTCCGTGTGCGGTTTAGTGTATTTAGCTGTCATCCTTGAAGTTTTGAACACTATAAAGAAGGATTCCAAGTGACTCTGAACTGCATCATGCAACACTACCAACAGTAGCAGACCTAGGCATTGTCACCGGTGGGGACACTAAAGGCGGAGTCAATCAGGGGGAGAAGGAATAGGGGGGTTCGGAGGCGGCCCCAATTTTTTTTTCATAAATTCTAAGAACAATCTCATATATATTAATAACACTAATAAACCACTTATCACAATGGCAATCAAAAGTAATTATATTAGAAATGCTGGAGACAAGGCATTCCAGCTTGATTCTAAACCAATCAATATAAAAAAACGAGCGAAATACATGCCTAGAATCATAGATATTCGAGAAAAACAAAGCACATCAAGAACATCAACAAGAAATCAGTCCATAGTATGAGAATTGAGAGAGACATTAAGAAATAAGAGAGAGATGTCAAACTACCATACTTATCGATTGAATCTTTGATAAGTTGATTAGTGTTCGGATATTGATTTCAAATCATTCAATCTTGTAGTGGGTTGAATTTTCAATTTGTGCTAAACCCTAAGGAAGGGAAGGTATACAAAAAAGGGGAAAAGAACACCGGAAGAGATGGAGGAGACGAGGAGTATGTATCGAAAGGTTCAAGTTTGGATGAATTTGGGTAATTTTCCCCCACAAAGTTACAATTACCCCCTTTAACTTTGTAAATAAGTAAAATAATGAATTGATCCATCAATAATTTCTTTTTAAAACTCAGTGGGCCCACGTGCCCTTATGTGCCCCTTAGTAGGTCCACCCGTGACTACCAATGAGATCCCATGTTTTTTCCAAAGGGCTTGTAACACTCATCCCTTTAATAACCATGTATATATGGAGTAGAAACAAGCAGCTTAATTGTCAAAGATAGCCTCATCCAAGGTCCTCTAAATAAATTCAACAAAGTTGTTTAGGTTTAATTAAAATGCAAGAGGTCTAATAAAGAGTTTCAACTTTTAACTTAGATAGACAACACTGAATCTTGTTAACACACTAGCTTTAGTTTAGTTGAATTTTGCCTTTTAAATCATTTAGTTTTCACCCTTGAATGAACAAATATACTGTAACGCCCGGAAGTGCCGTGTGACGTGAGCCTAGGGAGTGTGTGTGTACATGCATGCATTTCACTTGAGCATATGACATGATTACATGTATGTATATTTATTATGCATTATAAG
>JAOWAN010061290.1:0-12273 GCA_028566635.1 Lobelia cardinalis
TTTTTATGTAAATTTATTTTTATCACTTTTAAATATTACCGTGTTGCGATTAAATATTTTGATACGCCGTGCCCGAGTTGTGCCCTCGGGCACGGGCATTTACTAATATGTTATAAATTATGCACATATACGTGTTATAAAATATACATATTAATTATGAACATATTAATGGTATAATTAATATGTGCATTTTATAACACATATATATACATAATTTATAACATATATATGCATTGGACGTTGCTAATAAAACCGACCGTCTAGTCGCTCATCAAATTATCTGACTCAAGTAAGGGAAAACTCAGATCGGTCTGACACATTTACATCCTAAACCGAATTCTTTTGCTCCCCCTTTGCAAGTGCTAAAACATTTGTCAAAATTCACAAGGGGATAAGAAAGGCACGAATCATTCCAAAAGTCGACATGTTTCAAGTGTGAAAGAGAGACGGAATTAGGGAGGAAATCTAGCGAGTTGTATGACCATTTCCGGGCCGAACGAAAAAAAATGGAAATAATGTATTGATTTGGTTTCGGTTTTTAGAACTATCAAAACCGAAAATATTGGTTTGGTTGCGGTTTAGCCGTGATATTACATTTTTTAAACCGAACCGAACCGAGATAATATTACTACTATATATTTAATTTTTTTATTTAGTTAATTACTTATATATACACTTATATTATCAATGCATTTATATTTTATAATATTGAGTATTATATTTATATAAATTTTCACTCTTTTCCTTTTACTTTCGATTTTTCCTCATTCAACTTTCATAATAGAGAATTATGTTCACTTAAATTTTGTAGATTCAATCATAAATTTTTTTTTGTGATTAAAAATCTATACTCTATGAATTTGTTCTATCACCTATTAAAATTCGAGAATTACATAAATTCTTTTTAAAAACCGAAAGTTTATGAAAACCGAACCGAAAAATGTAAAACAAAAGAATCGATTTTTCATATTTTTTTGTTGGTTTCGGTTTTGAAAAATGATAAAACCGAACTATTTATTTGGTTGCAATTTTGATCAAAAATTACTAAAACCGAACCAAACCGAACCATGATCACCCCTACATCCTAGTACAAGGCAACAACCTTATTGCCAAAAAAAACTATGCAATTTGTCGGATATAGTTATATACAGGGAACCAAGTGTTAAGGGACCAACCAAATTACCAAAATATCCATCCTCCTTCAGCTCGAACCCGTGCATCCTGAACGGAATGGCTTGCTTTGCTTCGTCTACGGCGGCCAATCACAGATCACATGGGAAGTTTCCTTATACTTCAAAACCAGGAAGCGCAGATCAACTGCTTTTGTCGCTCCATGTAATGGTATTGTTTGTATGGTTTTCAATCAATTTACTGTTATGCTATGGAATCCAGCCATTAGACAAGTTAAGGCCTTGCCCCAATCTCATATCGAAGGCCTTATGCCACCCCCGAATTTCGTCATGCGTGGTCAGCCTATTCTTGGATTATGTTTTGATACTAAATCAAACGGCTAGAAGGTTGTACGGATTTGGGTGTTTGGTCGTGTCTACTTTAGATATAGTACACTTACTCGCGAGGAAGAATTCTTCAACAAAGTTGAGGTGTGGACGCCAAATCGACGTCGTTCCACCGGTCCCGCTTACAGTGGCCTGGGCTGCCGTGGAGACTTTAAACTTAAAAGGGAGGTGTTACTGGCGTCTGGCGAGCTGGAAGTTTCGACAGGGAATTGTTTTTTTTTGACATGGTTGATGAGGTGTTTGGAGCAATCCTATTGCCCGATGCTAACTATGTCGAAACTAGAGAGGAGAGACCATTCTGGCCAAAAGCAGCTGTGCTTGATGACTCTATTGCCTTGATCAGTTCACCTCTTCAACGGAATGAGAAATGTTTTGAGGTCTGGCTGATGAAGGAAAGCATGGATGGCCGCCAAGTATCTTGGTCTAAACATATTACTGTGGAGGCACCATTACCAGATATGCTACCTTTGGGATTCTGGAAGAATGGTGAGATGATCTTTCAAGACTATGATGGAAACCTTGTATTTCTCAATACTAGTACTGGGGAAACAATCAATACTAAACTACAGGTAAACAATGTACAACCAGTTTGTGTTTATGATGAGAGCCTTGCTTCCATCAAAGGTGTAATTGATTCCCCAACAGCATGCCCCAGCATCAGCAAAGATGAGGTCTAAGCAACGGAATGGGGATTCCCATGGTGGCATTAGCTATTAATGGTTGCTGGTATTAGGTAAGTAATTTAGCTTTATCAAGCAAGCGTTCAATAGTAATTTATTTCCTTGTTTTATTGTGGAAGAGCAAGGACAATTTTGGAATTATTTAATTCTGTGTATATAAGGTCCCTGTATATAGTATTTGCGAGACCTCCCTTAAGCGAATCCAAACCGTTTACCACTTGAACCAACCCCGTCGGTACTTTTTTGCCTCGTGAATGCAATACTGTGCTTGATTTCAACCATTGCACTTGAAGCACACACCAGCCAGCGTATCCGTATCCATAACTGGGTAGATCACCGGCTCCCACCCTCTGGCCCAATCTGCTGGAGAAGAATTCAATAAAGTAAACGAGTCAATTTTGCCACTCCAGCACATAAGGAGTTCAGATCAACAAAAGTTGCCTGGTTTGTTGTTCTAAGATTAATTTCATAATACCTTTCTCACCCCCCCCCACACCTTGCTGACCAATTCGTAGACAACCACTTCCACCTCTGCATCGACAACCAACTCCGCCTCCACATGCAGTGGAGCTGAGAGCCAATCTTCGTCTCAGGTTCACTAATCTCCAAATCCTTGACCAATCCTCAAAAAGAAAAAGAAGGAAGAAGTTGAAAAATACCAGACAATCAAAGTTGGATATCATTCCAAACTAAAAATTCAGATCTGAACCGACGGCAATGACTAGATCTAATCCCCGGTGAAAACTCATCAAATTAACGCCCATTATCTGAGTGCCTGGACTATGCCATCATGGACACTAACGTGTGACAAACCCTTTACCTGAAAATACATGAATCCTACATATGAAAGATTGAACATGAAAACAGAGCAATACGTTCAATTGCTTTTGGTTGAGAGACAAACATTTAATGAGGCCATGGAAGGAGTAACAGATCTGATGGTAGTATCACGCTTAGGTGGTGGCTGCATTGTCACACTTCTTGTTATCTAGGTTGCTTTTGTTCTGCAAACAAGTATGACAGGGCCAAGGTGAATTAACCTTGGTGCAAAGAGCGAAGATGAGCCGATCAATCTAATTAGCTTGGGAATTTCCCGGTGACTTTAATATGATCAAGAGTCCCTTGGAGGCCATACTTCAGCACTGCCTTTTTTCCTTTTCTGAATCCACCTTCAAAATAAGTCAAGGTATTTGATTCTATCTTGTACTTAAAATACCCACCAAGTTGCTTCTCGAACGAAGACATATTACCCTTCTTTGACAATGCAGGAGCAGGAGCAGCTGAAGATGATGAGGATGTTAATGATGTCGAAGTAACACTGCTTCCGGAATATTCCAAGATCTCTGAAGTCAACCACATATGAGCCAACACTTCGCACATACCTTCTTCAACATTCGGCGAAAGACTCGGGTAACCTGTAAAACTCAAAAGAACATTTCAAGTTAAAACCATTGTGATTTATCATTTGACTTGGCATTATACAGGCAGAACAAGCACCTTCAAGTCTCAGCCACGCATGCATCATTTCGTGAACAAGGATTACTCCAGTCAATAACCTGAATTCATTAAAGTTTGATTCTATTCAAGAAGGTTTAAGCATGAACCGTGACTAGTCGAATTGACGTGCAAGAGATAGAATTACTTTGGGAGACCATACAAAATGAGAATAGCTTTCACTTGGCCTTGACAGATCAGCCTATAAGGCTCAGTAAATATGTCAGTTATCTTATCTGCTTCAATCTTCGGCCTCCTAAGAATCTGGTAATTTCACATAATAGTTAAGTGTATCAATCCTGAAATAGACAAACATCTCCACAAACCTAGTTAATAATGGAATATTCATCATACAATGCTAACGGTCTTCTCTTCTAAGAGGATAAGCATATCAGTTTCAGCCGATTGATCGCAAACCTACAAATAAAGAAACAGGTGACACCAAAAACAACCAAGATACCAAGTATGAACAATGCAGCCACCACAAAAGCGTGATAATACCCTCAGATTTGTTTCTCCTTCCTTGGCCTCATTTAACACTTGTCTCTCAACCAAAAGCAACGGAAACTGTTGCTCGATTTTCATATTCAATCTTTCAAAGAATTCCTGTATTTCCAGGTAAAGAGGTTGACATTCATTAATATCCATGATGGCAGAGTCCAGGCACTATGGGCATAGCGTCCGGCCATCTTCAAATAGCAGGTACATTGTGTCCCATGCCTACATGTAGGGAATTAATAAAGCCTTCAGTATTTTGGCCGGGTTCAATAGAATTCACTGCGGGTAATTTAGCATTGAAACGAGAGACAAATACTTTGTTTCAACTGACCTTCAATCTTTCACAGCTATAACAGCAACTCGTCCTCATGTGAGGGGCAGTACTTTTGTTCCCAGAAAGGGAGTTCTCTATATTCGACAATGCCATTTGCATTTGTTGGGATCTGCATGATACAAAGGATAAATGAAACATAGGCTAGGGGTCATCTCAAGATCTGCTGTTATGAGGGTGATACTAGGTATTAACTTGTATCATACAATAACCTTGGTGAAACTTATCAGATGCTTAGAAAATAAATGGTTGAAAAAACATCAGATCGAGGACTAGATTGCCAACTAGTTCGAGTACATATATACTAGCTAATACAAAATGGACTCTTACGAAGTTCTTGCGAATGTCGCATCTTGGATGGTACCGTTCCTTGTAACATGATTTGTGGAATGGGGAGTTCTCAGAAACGGAATACTACATTGAGAAACAGCGAAAATCAAAATTTTACAACATCATTCAAGTTAACTGCTCGAAAAGTCTTGGAGATCATATGTAAATTTGACCTCAAATTCGATGGGTAAATCACAATCGTGGCAACGGAAACATCCAGGATGTCGAACTCCGTTCATGCACAATACGAATCGTCCATGACCAATTTCTTCATTGCTTCCCGCGCAGATCCTACATTAATAAGCTGTTTGAATGTGACATGATTCAAGTGAATCAATGGAAAGGAAATTGAAGACCATCACGGCTAGTTATTTGTGTTGGGTTTGTTTTTCTTCTTTAAATGATATTCAACATGTTGCCTAAAACTAGGTCCACCAAGATGTGTCAAATCAACCCACTCTAACCCATTATAATCTGTTTAAAGGTCAATTCAACCCAACCCGTTTAACTACAAATGTGTAAAAAATGTGTTTTAGTGTTAACGAGTATGCAACAGATTGATCCGAGTTTAATTCAATCCATTTTTTTTACTCAATTCATTTGACAAATTAATTAAACAGGTTGAACTATTACAACCTGTAATAGGTTGAACGTTACAACCCGTAATCTGTTTCAACTCGATCAATCCATTGACCTGTTTTGTCAGGCTATCTAAAACTGTATGCACTTTCCAACTTTAAGGAATCAAACAACATCAAGAAATGCACCTTGTATGACTCGACCCCTTAGACCTATGGTTGTTTTTGCTTACCTGGGAGACTTGGGATGAATCAGTTCATCTCGGTGCTCATGGCATCTCAATGCGCTTTCCAGATCCAGCACTATGTCATCCATAGTAGGGCGCTTGGTTGGGTCTCTTTGCAAGCATTTCCGAATAATATCAGTAAATGCCACTAACGAATCTTCTGAGATCTCTTCTTTTATTTCAGTATCAACATTTCCCCGGGCCCAAAGCCCTAAATCATCATCCTCCTTGAAGAAGTAGCTCTCTTCCCCGCGGTCCCACAGTGATTTCCGGCATAGCACTTCAAACATGACCACGCCAAAAGCATACACATCAATCTTCCTTGATATTTGATTGTGCATAAAATACTCCAGCGCGTAATACCCACATGTGCCTTTAAGATCCGTGATCACGCCGGAATGGGTTTGGCCAACGTGGGACAACTTGAACAGCCCAAAATCCGAAACTTTAGCGGCCCAACTCTTGTCTATTAGAATATTAGCCGGCTTAATGTCTTAGTGAATTATTCCTTTTGGTAATTGCTCCGTCGGAGTATGCAGATGCTGTAAACCACGCGCGGCACCAATGCATATGTTGAGCCGTTGTTTCCAAGAAAAATAATTGGGGGTACCTTTCTTCTTCTTCTTTACATAGTCAAAGAGGCTACCCTTTTGCATATACTCGTAAACGAGAATCTTCTGACCAGATTCTTGGCAGTAACCGAGGAGAGAAACGAGGTTGGGGTGGTGAATCTTGGAAATCGTCAGAATCTCCTTTTCAAACTCACTACAGTTTGGTTTTAAATGCTTCACGGCCACTGGAGTTTTCTCATTTTTCCGGTACAGATGGATGTTGGCCAGATACACTTTTCCTTCTCCCCCATGTCCAATAACATTTTCCTCATCAAAGTTGTTGGTTGCCTCTTCGATCTCATCCAGGGTAAAACAATGACAGGAGAAGGACGATGAGGAGGACATGTCTGATTTGTAACAAAAAAAAAAAAAAAAATGTAACAAAAAATAATATGGGAACCTGCTTCTTGATCAGCCACTGGGTATTTTGTATCAGATTACTGAAGACATTTTCCAAGAAAAAATTGGGGTTAACTAAAAAAAAGGGCTGTGTACAATCATTTCGGCTCATAAAAGGGCATCGTACTATTTCCTCCTCAGAAGAGGAATGCGTAGTATCATTAATTCATCAAATTAAATCAACACCCAATCCAATCCAATCGGTTATTAAATATTTAAATATGAACCTGCGGAGTAAAATATGGGTGGAAATTGAGGGACCTGCACACTGAACATAAGTAAATCAAAATCAGTTTTTGCTGCTTCATAACACAAGAAACATATACTTCATTTTTTCTGGTAGAAATACACAGTTCCATTAATTTGCGCCTCCATTGTTTCTACAGATTTCCCTTCTATATACTTCATATTCACATGGGTCCATAAAGAGTTTATTATATAATCTTTAGCCTTGTTAGGTATAATCATCGATCAAGCGCAAAAAGGAAGAAGAAATCGAAGAAGGAACAAAAAAAACTCTTCACAAGAGTGAGCAAATTAAGGTTCAACGGGGAGGTTTGAAATGCATCAATTCCCTTGGCAAAAATCGTGTTCCAGTGCTACGGCACTCCCTTGATTACAACCAGCCCACCAATCCCGTTTACTTCCACCCACTAGCCTAAAATGCACTCTGCTTCGTACAAAGATCCATCTTTTTGAGTTCCAATATAGTAAGTGAACATTTTTTGTAATTCAGAGATGGGAAAAAAAATCAAAATAACTAGCTTTAATTCATTTTCTATAGATTGACCAATTTAGTACACCTTCAACAAATTGACATGTCTAATGTGGAAGTTGTTTCCAATATTTCATCACCGGATTATGTAAAATACAATATTTAGAGAAAACTCTAATTTTATGTAACGAATAGGGTTGGATTGGTACAATGTCGAAGGAGGAAGGGTCCAGTAGTGTTTTTGGAAGGTGTATGTTGAAGGTGTCCGTGGAAAGGTATCTGTCCAAGGTGTCCGCGGAAAGGTATCTGTTGAAGGTGTCTGTGGAAAGGTATCTGTTGAAAGATGTCCGTTGAAGGGTTTAGGCATTTAGCTATACGGCGTCGTTCAACTCACATGCTAAACGCCCTATTCATTCTGTTAGTCAGTTAGCTATCATTATCGTTTTCTTTACTGTTTGTTTCTTAGATGTTGTAAGCCAAACCACGTGTTGTGGGTTGATTGGCTACTGTCTTTTGTCTTGTATCGGCTCACGCTATATATGCTGAGCTAGGCACACGTTTTGGGTATGAATGAATTAACCAAATTCCTCCTATCTCTCTTCTCTCTCTCTTCGGTTCAATCTCTCGATTCTCTTCTCTTCCTCTCCAAGCTATTCTAATTTCAAATTGGTGCTAACGGTAGAAATCCAAACTTGGGTTTGCTACATTTTAAACCCTAATTCTTAAGCATCAAAACCCTAATTTCAAAGAAATTACCTTTCTGCCGCTTCTACTCTACTTAAAGCTGCTGCAATCGTCCTTTAATGGAGTTATTACTCAATATAATCCGTATGCTTCAATAAACCCGAGCTTTCAATTTGGGAGAATTTTGTTCGCTGAGCACGTAATGTTGAGTAGAAGGAAGATAGCTTCTTCGTTTCATCTGATCAAACAAGGTGGGCTTCGCCTATTTTACCCTGGAGGTCCTTCAAAGTTAAAATATATCATATTAGGCACTATTTCATATTTCACCCAAATAATTACCAAGGGTCGGATCAAATATCGTGCTGTAATTGATGATATAATAAGACATGTAAGGGTTATCAAGGGAGAAAGGATTTGAATGAAGAGAATACAAGATCTGACACTAATAAAATCAAATATCAAAAATCAATGATATCAAATTCATGATCTGACACTACGAAAAGGGTTATCAAGGGAGAAAGGATTTGAATGCAGTAGAAAGAAATAATGTACGAGTCTGTTGGAACAGGCTCATTTGCAATAGTTTGTTGGAACAGGCTCATTTGCAATAGTTTGTTAGTGTTAGACCCAGTATTAGTATTATTGTAATGAAAAATTGAAGATAACTAGTAATACATTTCTTTCTCTCTACATCTTATCTCTCCCTATCCACTAGGCCAAAACATGAAACTGACGGTTTTTTGCAACGAAAAACTTCTCTCTCTCTACAGCTTATGGAGTTTTGCAAAAACTGCAGTCGGTCGCCGGAGGTTTTTTACAAATCTTGCATCAACATATATGCAGTTTGACAGAACAGAAGACTCAAGGCTCCTTCTATAGGTATATGTTGCCTGAAAAAATCTCTGATGGCACTAGAAGGAAGGTCATTTCGACTCATATCATATGCCTGGTCAGTTAATGATGCAACAAGGGAAGATTTTTTTGTAATAGTTCATCAACCATGCTTTCTCAGCCTGTCCAAAGGTATCTGCTCAAAAGCTTCTATATTTTCTGTTCCTGGATGCTCATTAAGGACATTCTACCAGAAACTGACTTGAACATGGAGAAATTTGTGTTATACATGAGATGGCAGAGGATACAAGATCAATCGAGCAACCAGCAAACAAACTTTCATGTACCCTAAAAGTACTGCAATCTCACTAGCAATTAAATACAATCCTACGTACTACAAGTAATACGTCCTACCATCACCACAAGAATACAGCAGCAACGAGATCTCATACGCATTCCTCAGAGTATACTCAAACTCTTGGGCAGTTAGAAGTTATAGAATTTCAAGTAAACATTGTATACAACGCACTTCAATATCTCTATGTCACATAAAATGTGTCAAACACTGACTTTTCAAAATCAATTTGAACATTTTCCAAATCTATAATAGAATATAGAACCTTCAGTAAACAACAGATACACTATGGATTGTATACATATAATTTTGAAAAGAAGCAAGTAAATCCATATCAAGTCTTCATTCCAAAAATACTGAAATTGACTTTTGAAGAGTCAAATGTAACCCCTTATATGGACCAGAGGGATTTATGGATGGTATCACCGTATCAATTAGACCATCTCCGGATATCAAATTCAAAACTTATATCTCAAAAACCAAACAAAATAATAAAAAGTACCAGTTTTTCACAGAGTGTTTCAAGGGCTTCCGTAAATCGTCTAATCTTCACTAGGGCTGTTTAGATGAAAAATCTTGCACCCTTGTCTGTAAATTATCTGGTCGTTTGTGCTAAATTTTATTGTTTTAGCAGGATCAGGCCATCAGCAGTCAGGCTCGTATTCTTCCAACATGTTTATGGTTATCTGCTTTTGTAATTCTTGGGATGTTTGAGGAACACGGATAAATGACTTATGGGATTTTGACAAAATAAAGTGTACCAACAGTTTACCCATGGTTCCACCTTGACTCAAACCACATGTTTCCACTTAGAAACACCATGAGTATAAAATTGAACCCCCCCCATGTGATGCCAGCAGCAGCATCCCCAACTTTAACATGATCCAATGAATTGAACTAGTGGAAATTCTATTATATAACATACTCACTTTTCAACAATTGAACTCTGCAATTCAAGGGTAGAAACTATCAAAATCCCAAATGAACCAAACCTATAGGCTGGGTTTTGTTTTTGAAAAAATGGTTTGGTCACGGTTTCATAACTTAAAACACTAACCTAAACCGCTGTTCACCGAATAGAAACAAACCGATAAATTTATCATCCAATTTTACTAATAATCAATCCAACTGATTTCTTTGAATTGATTTTAGGAATACACTATCAAAACTTCCTTGTAAAGTTGTATTAATTTATTTTCATCTATTTTTCTAAAATAATTAGAGCAATACACTTTTAAATGGACTTTTTTGGAATCTATTTTGTAAAAGTTCATTGTCTTTCTCTATAAAGCTAAGATGTATGAGACTTTATATAAGCTTATAACTGTTGTGAATTGATTCAAGTCTCATTAGCTATTATTTTGGAGCAGTTTACGAGTCAGTTACTTAGTGGAGTCAATAAGTTAGTGGTTGGTTGTTTATGGGTTAGTGGTCACTGGTCAGTCATGGTATCATATGTTTCCAAATATTTTGCAAGGTCAGTAATTGTTCTAGTAGTATAAAAGCATGGCTGTACAATCAATATTCCATCTGAGTGAATCAATGAAACACAAGTTTGCAGCCATTAGTCGTCTTCCCTTTAATATATCTCTGTTACAATATATCCCTATGGTAGTAAACGTAATTCATTAAGTTAATATTCTGTACTTTTCTTTATTTTTGACCAAATTACCAATAGCTGTTCCAACCGACCACCATAATAAGTAGATGGGTAGATTGTATCCACCCTAACTCAGCAAGTTTGTTTATCAACTGGCTTGATCACATTCAATATTAACTCTCAATAATCCCCAGAAAAAGCAAGATGCATAATTGATTTTCAAGCAGGACTGAAAATTACAGAGAATAAATGTTTATGAAGCAAACCTGGAAGCGAGGAGTTTCTGTCACAGCCCTTGTACTGGTTTGATTTCACTGTCACAGCCCTTGTACTGGTTTGATTATCAACAATAATTCTCACACAGATTGACTATCAAAGGTTGAAACTTTCTATTGATTGAAACTGGAAATTACAGGAAAGGGAAGGAACAAGAACTGTCTACTGCTATGAAAAAACTGGAAGAACAAAGCTAACTAATTGAGCTAATGATTACCATATTGATTAGTCTAGACCTAAACTATGGAAATGAAATAATACATCATTCTTTTTCCTTTTTCTCTGAGCTGGATGATGGCTTTATAGCCAAGCCAAGAGATGGTGATGGTGGTGTGTTGGTGGAGTGGAAAGAGAGCAGTCCCGTACAGTTTGTTAGAGACATCACGTGCCCTGCTTGTGCCTTTGTAGAAAGTCCTGGCTGCCCTTCCCAAGTGAACATAAAAGACATATGTACCCTTCTTTTAAATAACGGTCTTGTTTCCCCCAATTTGAGTAAACCTTCTTTGAGTTCTTCTACCCTAATTGAGCCTGTGACAATCCTCCTTGCTTAAAATCTGCCTTGTCCTCAAGGCAGGAATCCTGGAAATTGAGCTTCCATGGTAGCCGAATCTTTCCAAGTTGCATCTTCTGGAACTAAATTTGACCACTGGACTAGTATCTGAGGTATGGCTTTGTTATCCTGCTTGATGATTCTACTTTTCAATACTGCTATTGGGTTGTATCAGAATTTGTCCTTCCTTCCCGACCTCTGGGAGTGTTGCTTGTAGTACTCAATGGGTTCCTATTTTCTTCTTCAATAAAGACACATGGAACACAGGATGAATTTGTGAGGTGCCCGGTAGATCAAGTCTGTAGGCTACCTTGCCAATCCTTTCAATGACTTGAAATGGTCCATGGTACCTAGAAGAAAGTTTCATGCTTTTCCTGAGAGCTGCTGTAGACTGTGAAAGAGTATGAAAATACTCTTATTTAATCTTTGTGATTCTAAAAAATATTTAGTGTATTAATATTTTAGGAATATATGGTAGGAATATATTTGTATATATTTTTGGACTAACTTACTAACAATATAGTGTTTTAGTTTTAGTATGTGTTTTATTTTAGGAAGGATTCTTTGGGTAATGTCCAAGAAATCAAGGGATTGATT
>JAOWAN010061339.1:0-12268 GCA_028566635.1 Lobelia cardinalis
AACATTTGTTGGATATGGAGATATAAGTCTGTGGAAGAGCCTTGACCCTATATCGTGCACTTAAGTGCTCGCCAGGTCGGCTATACTATTTGGTATCTTCAGCAGGCCTTAGTGGTTAGGCGAGCACTAAATGCACAAGTTAAAAGAGAAGAAGAGGTCGCCATTCAAAGGGAGAACATATTTCATGCTCGATGTCAGGTTCAAGATAGATTGTGTAATCTCATCATCGATAGCCGGAGTTGTGTGAATGTGGAGAGCACCCTGATGGTAGAGAAATTGAAGCTAAGAACAATGAGGCATCCTAAGCCATACAAACTACAATGGCTTAATGATTCTGGCGAGGTCAAGGTGACAAAACAGGTCGTCGTACCTTTTTCTATTGGGAGATACGTAGATGAGGTGAGGTGCGATGTGGGGCCAATGCATGCAGGACACATTCTTCTGGGACGACCGTGGCAGTTTGATCGACGAGTTACTCACGATGGGTTTACAAATAAGTACTCATTGGAGAAGGACGAGAGGAAGTTGGTGTTGACACCTCTCACCCCCATGCAGATGCGCGAGGATCAAGAGAGGATTGAGAAGGGCATGCAGGAGCTACGGCAGCAAGGAGAGAGAGAACAGAAGAAAGAGGTCGCTACAGTTCCAGCCAAGCAGAAGGAAACCAAGCTCAATTTCCTCACCAAAGTCAAAGAGATCATGTGATCAGTTAAAGGATACAACCCTTTAGTTTTGCTGGTTTCCAAAAATTTATGTCTAGCTACACAGGAGATCGCAGAGTTGCCTTCAGAAGTACAGGAATTGTTGGGAGAGTTCCACGATGTTTTTCCCGACGACATACCCAAGGGACTACCCCCCTGCGAGGAATCGAGCATCAGATCGACCTCGTACCCGGAGCGACCATTTCTAATAGACCAGCATATCGGTGCAGTGTAGAGGTCGATGCGACCAAGATTCAGGCAATCAGGGACTGTCCACAACCTAAGTCCATTTCAGAAGTTAGAAGTTTTCATGGTTTGGCTGGGTTTTATAGGAGATTTGTCAAGGATTTTAGCACATTGGCCGCACCCTTGAACGAGCTAGTGAAGAAGGGAGTGAGTTTCAACTGGGGCGAGGAATAAGAGAGGTCATTCCAAGCTCTCAAAGCAAGCCTTTACTGAAACTACCTGATTTTACCAAAACCTTCGAGGTCGAATGTGATGCGAGCGGGGTAGGCATTGGGGCAGTTTTGTTATAGGACAAGCGACCTATAGCCTATTTCAGTGAGAAACTCAGTGATGCGACCTTGAACTATTCTACTTACGGCAAGGAATTCTATGCACTAGTGCGAGCTCTAGATACTTGGCAGCACTATTTGCTCACAAAGGAGTTTGTGATTCACACAGACCATGAGAGCCTAAAATATTTGAAGGGACAGGGAAAATTGAACAAGCGACATGCAAAATAGGTCGAGTTCATTGAGATGTTTCCCTATGTCGTCCAATACAAGAAAGGGAAGGAGAATATAGTCGCGGATGCCTTGTCGAGGAGGTACAACTTATTATCAACACTTCCGACCAAGATATTGGGATTCGATCATATTAAGGAGTTGTATAGGGATGACCCGGAGTTTGGAAAAGTGTGGGCTCAGTGCGAGCAAGGGGCAGTCGACCAGTACTTTCGACAGGATGGGTTCCTATTTCGTGGTCGACAACTCTGTATTCCATCATGCTCGATGAGGGAGTTAATAATGCTTGAAGCACATGGTGGAGGACTAATGGGACACTTCGGAATAGAGAAAACTTTCAATATATTGAAAGAACATTTCTTCTGGGCGCACTTAAGGCGAGACGTCGAGAGGCTTTGTGCGAGGTGCATTGTGTGCAAGCGAGCTAAGTCGCATTCCAACCCCCATGGATTATACTTACCTCTTCCTATTCCTGATCATCCTTGGACAGATTTATCCATGGACTTTGTTATGGGATTATCAAGGACACAGCGAGGGAGAGATTCAGTATTCGTAGTCATCGACAGATTCTCCAAAATGTCTTATTCATGATCATCCTTGGACAGATTTATCCATGGACTTTGTTATGGGATTACCAAGGACACAGCGAGGGAGAGATTCAGTATTCGTAGTCGTTGACAGATTCTCCAAAATGGCACATTTTATTGTTTGTCACAAAACTGATGATGCAACTCACGTCGCCAACTTGTTCTTCGAGCACGTGGTACGATTGCATGGAATCCCCAGGAGTATTGTCAGTGATAGGGACGTGAAATTCCTTAGTCATTTTTGGAGGATTTTGTGGGGAAAACTAGGAACAAAGCTCATGTTTTACACTACTTGTCACCCACAGACTGATGGGCAGACTGAGGTGGTGAACCGGGTGTTAGGTCAGCTATTGCGAGCAGTAGTGGGAAACAATTTAAAGGCTTGGGAGGAATGTTTACCATGGGTCGAATTCGCTTATAATAGAGCAACACACAGTTCGACCGGATATTCTCCATTTGAGTTGGTATATGGGTATAATCCAACCACTCCTTTGGATCTATTACCGTTACCCGTGGAAGAGCGAGCTAGTCTAGATGGGAGAACTAAAGCTGATATGATTAAGAAGTTGCATGAAGAAGCTAAAGCCGCTTTAGAAAGGATCAGTGAGAAGAATCGAGTGGTCGCTAATAAAGGTAGACGACAGTTGATCTTCAAACCGGGTGACTACGTGTGGGTTCACTTCAGAAAGAAACGTTTTCCCGAGCAACGTAAGTCAAAACTACAGCCGCGGGGAGACGGACCATTTCAAGTGCTTGCAAGGGTCAATGATAATGCTTATAAGATTGATCTGCTAAGTGAGTATGGGGTTAGTGCTACCTTTAATGTGGCTGATCTCTCTCCATATGACATGTTCGATTTGAGGACAAATCCTTCTCAAGAGGGGGGGGGATGATGAGAGATCGCCAGGACCAGCTGCTCAAGAGGCGACCAAGGCGACCAGTCTACAAGGACCTATGACGCGAGCTAGAGCCAAGAAATTCCTGACTGGGTTCTCGCAGTTAATTGCGAGCTATCAGTGGGATATTTTAGGCGAGGAAGGACCGAGGAAGTTAAGCTCGCTATGTTTGGTCGAGGGGCGCGAGGAAGGGCAAGCAGCCGCTTAGGATGGCGAGCAAGATCATCCTCGGCATGCTCGGCAACAGCAGCAGCGTCCAGCAGCCGCAACAGCAGCAGATTCCTTCTACCGCAAGGACTTTGAATCCGCGTATCCAAGTTTAGAAAGAACTTTTATTTCCTTAGTTGTTTTAATCCTATTTATTTTAGAAAATCATAATTGAGTTGTATTTTGGATTTCCTATTTGATAGTTTTTCTTTTTCATAGTTGGATTAGGATTCACTAGTTACTAGTTTTATTATTCCAATTTAGCTTAGGATTTCAATTCTTGTAGCCTATATAAAGGCCTCTCTTATATTCATTGAAATCAAGTTTTAAGTTTTTGAGTTTGAAATTAATTAAAGCCTTTGCTTTGTTCAAAGAATTCTCTTTGTGAGTTTTCTTCTTATTTTCGAATTCTTTGTTCTTGAATTTGTTCTTGAGCAATTTATTCTCCTATTGAGTTCTTAGGATAATTGCGTCCTATAGGGGTTTAATAGCACCCATCTATTTTATCTTCTCAGTTCTTTAAGCAATCGCACTTGTTGGGTTGATTAGCCATTCATCTTCCTTACCAATTAACGTTCCTAAGATTTTTCGCACTTGAAATGGGTTTTGATCTTCTTTTGATCAAGGTTCCTCTCATTACCAAGTCCATTACTCCCAGAGTGAACTCAGCTTTCTCTTTTCATTCAGAGAAGTTGGTTCCATTAAGTAGGGGTACACTCGAAGTCTGTAAACTACTAGTATAAGATATTGCATTTATAGAACAAATATAATAAGAAAACAAACTCATACATAAAAGCTTTGAATATTAACACAAATTATGATTTGAAAATCTATATCACAAATAATTATGAACAACACCTTTGGGTAATTATCCATACGATTCTAATCAACATTCTTATATATTCATATCTTAGTTTGGGCAAATGAAACATGATAAATTAGTGATACCTTTGGGTAATAAACATTAATCTAAATAATTTACCTCATTAGTGTTTATTAGATCACAAAAGACTATTTCCTTTGGGAATCTATTTCCTTTATGACAAATAAACCATGTAGATTCATGAATATATCTCACCCATAATAAGCATTGTGATTAATTGGTTGAACAACCGATTCATCATAGACTCTTCTCACTTTACCCCACTTTGGTGGTTGCAAAATAAACATAATATGATAATGGACATATACTTTAATAATTTTACATCCGTTAATTATAGACAATTCTTATTTTACCCCATTTTGATGGTTGCAAAATAAACATAATATAGTCATGGATGTAAATTTTAATTTATTTAATTCCAATACGTAAGATTTAATTTTTGAAAAATATTTGGAATTAAATAAATCTCATGAAAATTTATCAAGATAAATTATAATCATCCATAATTCAATCTTTAAATATACGTACATAATGCGGATTATATATATATATATATATATTTAAGGATTGTATATTGAAACTAAATTATTGCACATCATTCAAATAATATCTCATAAAATAGAAACTAAATATGTAATGATGTATAGCATCACCCAGAAACATAAAATCGTTTGACTATAAAAACGATTTGAAGATTTCGATATGTACATATATACGTAATCTGCATAATTATTACGTATAATCAACCGGACGTAATCAAGTAATTAATTATTATTTTGTTTCTATATTTTGGATGTGTAAAACCTAACATACGAATTTTGAAAAATCCATCATGAACATAATTATCGAAATCCGTGCAAAAGACTTTGACCATGCGGTCAAAAATAAAAACAAGTTTTCAACTAGTAAAAGAGGAAAACAAACAAATCAATGGAGATAGAAGGAAAAATTTAATCTCAGTTCTCCTTTATAATTTTTAATTATTGTTTCTTCCTTCCTAATTATAGTGTACAAATCCCTTCCTACCATCAAACAAAAGCAATACGTACAGAGTTTGTACTCTTATAAGAAAGAAACAAATTGAATCAACTGTGGTCAAATTGTCGACAACCGATGGGAGAAATAAAATTGATTCGGGAGAAATAAAATTGATTTGAAACTTAAAATCGATCGATGACACATAATATCTAATCGGGAGAACGAAAAATAATGGTTTTCAATCATACGAAAATACATGAGTTTTTAACTATTAGCTCTGATACCAATCGTAAGACAATTCATAATTCATATATTCAAGAACATAATTGAATGTAAATAAGATAGGATCTTTGAACAATATGTATTTCACCTAATTAACCATAATCATGATTGGATCGAAAATTTACCCATAGCGGAAGCGATTAGGGAAGAAGAAGACTCCCTTGAATTCTCCTCCAATTGTGCGGCAGGAACTTCAAGGATTCGTTTCTCTCTTTTTCCTCGTTTATGTGTTTTCTGTAACGTGTGGAGGCTGATGGGACCTCACATCTATTTATAGGACATAGAGAGGACAAACCCTAGCTGTGTATACTACCGTTAATGCCCTTTTCATCAAAGAGGCTTATTTGTAGGGTGACGTGTCTAATTAACCGAGACATCCTATTCCTGTTAGGAATCTAATTTTAATTTTCAATTTTGTCATGTGTCACACATGTCAGATATAAAACTTTACATTCTGACCCCACCCTGAGTCTCTTCGAGATTCTCTGACTTCTACCCTCACTTAACGATTCTCCTTAGAAGTTCAACACGATTACTGGAATCCCTTAGATGTCTAGATTTATCTTTGCAGAAGTCTTGTTTGGGAGAATTAAATAGTCAATATTTTAAATTAATCCTCCATGTTGACATTACCTTTGATGATTAGTGTTTTTTTTTTTTTTTTGTCTAAGCTCAGGTGTCCGGCCACTGGCCGACTAATCCTATTCGAGGCGAATTCCGAGGTTAAGGTTTTAAACATCTCCCAACATAGTTGCGGAGAATCGAACCTTAGTCCATCCTTTCAAGTGCAACCCCAGACACCACTGCACCAACTGCTCATTGGTCGATGATTAGTTAGTAGTTTTTGATCATTCTCATATTGTGGCCTCCTTGGCTGATCCCTTGGGTCTCTCCCTCTCACTCTCTCTCTCTCCCTTGGGTCTCTCTCTCTCTCTCCCCCCACCCCCCTTTACTTGCATACTCCTATCACATTATGTGACTATTATGATTATGGGTGGCACCCATTCTAAGGATCGGACTCAAATTTAAGTGAATTGATTAGACGCGTTCCATCAGTCACGTAACTTTTGGATTATTGGTTGAGGATCTTAACATTTGGTATCAGAAAGCAAGCACCATATCCCCGGTTCGAGTCATGGAAATTAAGGGCTACCTAGGAGAGGGCTACCTGGAGAAAAGTGTGAGATGTCCAAAGAAGGAAAAGAGCTTCTTGCCTCCGGAGTGAAAGCTACCTAGAGTGCGAGCCATCGAGACAGACAGATGCGGAGCGTGGTGGATTATTATGTTCTGCGTGGGGACCCATCCTAAGTATGCAATGATATGGGTCAACTTGAGTTATGAGGCTCCGTCAGTCACGTGGCTTTTGGGTGTGTTGGTCGAGGATATTAACAGTGACTTTGTAGAGATTCACATGATGTAAAGTAACTAAGCTTCTCAGAAACTTGTTGCTCGCATACTAGTTTCTTTCGATTAAAAACTCTGTTATACACCCTGCTTTCAGCGAGTCCTGATATGGTAGCTCAATTCATTGCAGTGTAATTTTCTAATGTCTAAGCAAATTTTGTAAGATTGCTATTTTGCTGAAAGTTATGTTGATGCTAGCTGATTACTTATTGAATAATCATCCGTCATGAATATGAAGGTGTAAACAATAGTTCTCTTGTCAAATAGATGTAATGGAATTTGAAGCTATGTTGGAACTACTACTATATGTCATATTATTAATTCAGAAGCTCTTTATGACATTATAACCGTGCAAAGTGCTGGTCTTGCATATGGCCCTTCTTCAAGTTTGGCCCACTGCTATTGCTTCCGGCAAGTAGGTTTAGAGGAATTGTTGTCCAACACATGTGAATTGCCTTGCCTGCATAATACTCCATGGCAGTTCACTTTTGACCTATCAGTTTTGCTAGTACCTTCTCGATCCCGAAAGATTTTCTGGGCTGATTTCTTGAACTCTTACATAATAGATTATCATCCACTTCCCTAATTGATTATTGGCATAAACATTGGTTGATTGACGCCATTATATTTTTTTTTCCTTTTTTTTTTGTGTTTATTGATGAACGTGATCTTCATTATGTTGCCAGGTTTGAGAAACTCCGTGAAGATGCGTTCACTTATACTTTCATCATTATGAAGGCTCTGGACATGGTATCGGCTCCCGTTGCATCTTCGTAGAAGTGATTTTGGTTATATATTTTATGACATTTAAGCCATTTGATGAATCTTATCGTGTGAATCTCATACCCTAATTTCCCTTCGGGAAAATATTATTTTTTAATTGTAAACATACTCTTCTTATACGTCGCTAAACCGTCTTCTTGCACTGATAGGAAGGTGATCATTAGCTTGAGAGACGTCCCAACACGTACCCAACCCACTACCCTTCTTCCACCAACTTCTCTCAGAGATGTCCTTGAAGTATAACTACATCTTTAGCATATGTAAGCATCTTGTTAGATGTATGGACATCCAAAGTATCTTGTTGGATCATGGTTAGGTCTAGTTTTATTTCATTTCAGATAACTTCATTTTTGTTAAAAAGTTAACTGTGTAAACCAAAGCAAATGCGAGAAGCAAACAATTAACTCAATTTGTTTGATCAATTGGGCTCCATTAAAAAGAAAAACTCACCTTTGACGCCGGAAACGTGGGAACAAGGAGGAAATAACAAGTGAAACGTTGAAAATGGCATAACACTCGCTACACTAAGGAATCCACCAAAGGCAATGAGTAAAGAAAAGAAGAATTCGCGCTTCATTAAAATGTTCAAAGTCGCAAAATTATACTCAAATCTGTATTTTTCCATCACAAATGGGGTTTATATAAGCTAAATGGAATATCCCTCCATTCATGGACAAAGAAAGATCAAACATACACCAAGAAAGATAAAAAGACTATGCTGAAACTGTATGTAGACAGTTCGTACCACCTGTACTAAAATTACATTTTCTCCCTCCACAGGACTCGAAACGATGAACCGTTTTTTTTTTTTTTTTTTTTTTTTTTTTTTTTTTGTATGAAACTAGACTTTCAGACCTTTCCAACGAACCCGACCATGCATTCTGGAACCTTCTGGAAAGGTACAGTTTAGGGATTCCTTGAATCCATCTCCATGTGCCTTGTCTTGCTCCTCTTCAACTTCATCTCCATGAAATTCTCCAGTGTCAACCTTCGTCCCAATTTCCACAAGAATGTCGTCACTATTTATCGTTCCTAATTACTCACCCTCGCCTCATGATTATATAATGAACAAGATGTTATAATTTTGACATTTGTGCACTCAGGTCCTTAAATGTCATAATTTCTCTGTTTTCTCCTTTCTTTGAAAAAAATGTGAATATTCTGGTCAAGGTCAATTACTCATTGGAAATTCACTGGTAGCCTTCCTCCTCTATCAGATGAAGACTGGTTGATTGAATTTGAGAAATATCAGCAATCTCCTGAGTTCAAGCGATTGGTTCGAGCAGCAGTATGTGTACTTTAACTTTTATGTTCCACTTTTGGTTCAATCTGGTTATTGAGGATATTTAATTTGATTGAAGAGTTATTATGAGGCTGTAATTGTTAATGTCATTTGTACGTGTGATTTTTGGATTTCCTTGGATAGGAGAGTAGATTGAGGGGGAAATTATTGGACTTTTCTAGCTAATGGCATCTATTAGAAGGACATTGTCTCCTGTGCCTAGACCTGGAACTTTGCTAAGTCGGGAAGCGCTTCTCCTTTGTCCAAGTCACTCTTCGACTACGTGTAATCGGAACTTCCCTTCATCTGGTGGGTTAGTTTCTTCCTCTTTTGCGTCGATAGACTATGCCGTGTATCGAGTTCAAGCTTTTGTACTTGAACTATTCTCAAAACGATCTTCTCGAGCCCAAGAGAGGGCGAAATTAAAGGGGCACGTTTGGAGGAGGGCACTTTTCCATTTCTTCTTATGCTTCGTTGTTGGGTTTTTGGTTGGACTTACCCCCTTTTTTTCAACGAATTTGTCCAAAGATCTTGTGTCTGAACAAGTTCGTTTGCCTAACGTTGATAGAGTTGGAACAGTTCCACCTGATGATGTTGCACTTGGAAAAAATCTGACAGAATCAAATGGTGTCCCAGACATAAACAATAATGTTGCACTAAAGCCTGATGCGAATGACTCTAAAACAGTAATGGAGACTTCCAACGGTACTATTCGTCGAACTCTTCTTCCTGGTTCAGAGATGGTGTTTAATAAGTTTCTGATCATTGTGACTGCGACATATTCTTGCCCATTTCAAGCCCTATTATCTTAATCGGTTGGCGCATACATTAAAGTCGGTTCCACCTCCTTTATTATGGATAGTTGTGGAGATGACTAGCCAATCTGCAGAAACTGCTGCTGACATATTGAGGCAAACAGGTGTTATGTACAGGCATTTGGTATGCACAAAGAACGTAACTGATCAGATTAAAGATCGGAAGGTGCATCAAAGAAATGTGGCACTTTTGCACATTGAAACACATCGTCTTGATGGAATAGTTCATTTTGCGGATGACTCTAACGTCTACTCAAATGAACTCTTTGAGCAGATGAGGCGGATCAGGTACAGTTTTTGCCGCTTTAAATCTTACATGCATTCATTAAAACTTTATTGGTTTTATTTTCTTTTGCTCAAACATGTTTTCTCTTTCGTTGCTGAAACTTGGCTCCGTGGGTTGTCATCGACAGGGTGGAAAGTAGTTGGCTATCAGCCTTGAGATTTCTCGCAAAAAATTAATAAATTACATTCCTAATATATATATAGGTAGAATAATTACATAAACGTTCTCAGCCCTAACATAATGTGGCTCTATGCCACGAGGATCAATTCCTGCTCCCTAGACCAGTAACCGATAGATTGAGGTCTGCTAGCACAATAGCAAATTAGCAACTTCCTTTCCTATGGGGGTTCTAGAACATGTACAAACGAAACCTTTAACTTTTCCTAGGGAATCAACAGTTCATCCACTGTGCAAAACATCAAATTCGAAGTATTTACGTGTGACATTGATCATTTACATTCTCGCATCATCTGCACTCTTAAGCGCAAATATCGATGTTTGATTGCTGAGCTCTGAATGCTACCTATTTGCTGTTTCTCACCTACTTGTGGTATAGCTTGAGATTTGGCTTGTTAGCTAGCTGAGTTGAGTCCATAGAAAGAATATATCACCAAATGAAGGTCTTTGCCTTTTCGATCATTGGGTTCTGGCGCAGTTCGGCTGTAGGTTGTGAGGTGTAGTTAGCTAGCTTGCGGCATGTTTCAAGAAGGCCATTATTAGAGGAAAGAGATTTTGGAGTTCATCTTATGCTTTCTCTCTTAATTTGTTCCTCTTCTTGTGACTTGGTTTCGAGCTCCATACATCATTATACATTACTACTTGATCTTTCTTGCTGGTAATTTTTAGAAAATACCATTTTTGCAAGTTTTCTGAATTTAATTTAACTTGACAATGAAGGATGAACCTTTATGAAATATTTTTTTTGGTGGAGAAGGCTTGCTGTGCCTAAATATTAGAGTTAAGAGCTAGAGGTTGGATTGGTTTTGAGTTTTTTCATTAACTAAGTTTGACCCCCCCCCCCACCCCATCACTTCTTATGCTCTCTGTCAAAGAACTTTCGACATTAGATGTGTTCATGGGCTATGTTTGTCATTATCACGTTTTATGCTCTGCAAATTTTGTTCTGACGTCCAACTTTTTTGTCTTAAGGAGGTTCGATCGATCGGCACTTGGACTATATATAGCGAAACTAATACAGAGCAAAAACCAAGTAATTAATGTTGGAGGGTCCCATTTGCAATGGGACACAAGTTATTGGATGGCACACTAATGAATGCTTAAACGACCAACTGTAATTTGAGAAATATATAGTTGAAAATAGTCTAGCTAGGGTGAGATTTAAAGATCTTAATTATTAAGCAGAACTGTGAAATATATAGGCCGGTTCTATTTATATGTATGGTATTGCATTGCAGGTAACCCTCCCCTAGCTGGGAATTAGGAAGAAAAGAGGAGCTCGTTGTATTTCTGTCTTCTGGTGATCATCTCATTCTCAACTGCAGGTAATTAAGCACGTTGTTGATCATTGAACAAGTTGCATGTAGAATTAAATGAAACAGAATTAAATGGAAGGAGGCTGGCTTACCACAAGACTGCTAGCTCAAAGGTCTTTGTCTGGCGTCATTATATTAAATCATCTTATTCCTACCCCCTTGGGAGGGAGTACTGGTCTATATATATATGAAGAATATATAATCTAGAAGATTCCAATATTGTTCCAGTTACGTTGAAGTTTTGATACAGTGAAACTTACTGTTATAATTATGAAGGTACATTCTCTCTCAAGTCTCGACTCTCTTGGTAGTAGTCGGTACACATTTATAAGATGTAGATGCACCTTCTTCTCCCCCCCCCCCCCACCCCAATGTTCTTTTCATTTCATCTCTGATCTCCTTTCAGTTTCACGAGAACAGTTTCTTTCCACAATAATATTCTTTCCTTCCAATTTATTATATATGTTTTCTAGTCTTTTTAAACATTCTTCAAAAGTTGGTGGGCATTTTGACCATTTTAAGAAATTTAGGAAAAATTCTTCCCTTCCCTTCCCACCATATACTACTCCGTCTATTCCCAATTGATAGACCCTTTTACTTGTTTCACCAAATTGAGGAACTGATTGTTAAACACTTCCACTAAAACATGTAAATACCATGCAGCTTCACATTATACTTGTGCAAATCATACTAGTCTAGACAATTTCCATCTTTAGATGCTCGTATAGGGGGTGGAACCTTGGAAGATTAATGAATGAACTAACCTTTTCAGTTTCCATTAATGTAGGAACGATTGCTTGTGGCAAAGTACATGTTACTCGATCGACAAGCTCCTCGAATTCGGCTGAAAGCTTTGCTACAGTTGGTGCACGAGCATTGTGAATCAAAAAATCTTCCCACTAGTCATTCTTTTATCTGATGCAAG
>JAOWAN010061409.1:0-12262 GCA_028566635.1 Lobelia cardinalis
TAGTTAGAAGAAAGATTAATAGTGTGTCCTAAAAGAAACAAAATGGGTAGGGCAGAAATCTAGAGATCTAGAAAATATGAGATTTAAATTATATTATACTTGAAAAGATAGAAAGAGAAATGTGGTGGGCATAGTAGCGAGGAACTAAAAGATGTAACAGTTATTAGGAAAGGAGATATAATCATACTTGTAAAATTGGTATTAGGAGAAGAAATAAATAATGTAGTTGGTGCCTATGCGTCGCAAGTGGGAGTAGACCAACATATTAAAGATCAATTTTAAGAGACTTGGATGAATTAGTTCACGGGATATGTAGAAGCAAAAAACTCGACAGGAGGAGAGATTTTAATGGTCATGTAAGAGAAGAACATGTAGGGTATGAGGGAGTTCACGGAGGATGTGGTTTCGGTGATAGAAATAATGGAGTAGCTTTATTAGATTTTGCTGTTGCTTACGGCCTAGTGAATACTGATAGCAAACACTTGTTTTAAGAAGATGGAAGAACATTTAGTAACTTTTAAAAGGGGGATTAAATAAGAGTCTAGATAGAATATTTTTTGAAAAATCGCTAAGTTAGCCCGTAAAAATTGTAAGATAATTTCGGGAGAGAGTCTAACTTCACAACATACAGTTTTGGTGTTTGATATCACCCTTAAGACTAAAAAACAATGTAGGAAAGATTATAAAAACCCAAAAACTAAGCGGTAGGATCTACTAGGCAAGAAACTAGGTTTATTTAGAGAGAAACTGATAAAAGGTGTGTCATGGAATATAGAGGACTAGCGAATGCCCGTGCCCGAGGGCACCGCAAGATTTTCAAAATTTTTTATTAAAATAATTTTTTTAATAAAAAATTATGTCCGTGCCTGTGGCAGTAAAAATTATTTCTTTTATCAAAATAATTTTTTCAAAATTTTTTATTAAAAAATGCCCGTGCCCGAGAATTGTTAAGAAAAACTGTCTATACAAAAAACATTTAAAATAATGAAAGACAAAAAGAAAAAAGAAAAACGAAAAAAAAACGTAATTCACCCATTTGAAAAGAAAATAAACGAAATAAATATAAAAAATTAAAAATATAAAAAAGTAAAAAAAACAAAAAAGAAATAATTTTCAAAAGTACAAAGAAAAATTGAAGTACTCCCAACTAAAAATTAAAAACAAAAAAAAATGAAAAAAGCAAAAAAAAAAATGTCAATACAAAAATTCAGGATTAAATTTTTGAGTATAATTGGTAAAAGTTTATTTTGATTTGGTTCCAACAGAAAGATGTCTCATGTCCAGGTGCAATGAACCGGCTGGCACTTCGGCATTTTAATCGACCAAAAAGAGAAACAAACAAACAAACACACAGTTTCTTGGTAACTGTGTAAAAGTTACTATTCATTTAATATGGGGTCCACTGCTCTCCCTTATAAGAGAGATGAGACCTATGAGGTGTGGAATAAAATATGTGAATACAAGGCAAGGGTCTTTCCATCATTTTACCCCCAGTAAAATTTAGGGTCTAAATTGAAGTTTTTAAAAATAAATCTTAACTTTTTTTTTCAAATTTAAAAATTTTAAAAGTAAACCTTAAATTTGAATTTTAAATCATTAATTATGATTATAAATTAAAATAAATATTTAAATTAAAGATGATTATATTAAATTAAAATTTTTACCTTCTCTTAATTTTTATCCTAATTATGATTACTTTAAAAAATGTGTCAAAAGAGGTATTAGGGGAGTTCAAAGGCAAGAGGCAAAGGACATGGTTCTGGAATGAGATAGTCCAGAAAGTAGTCCGACCGAAAAAAGAAGCTTATAAAATTTGGCAAAAATCTAAAAAACCTAAATGATTTAAAGTGATCAAGGTTGCGAAGAAAGAAGCAAAGAGAATTGTGAGAGAGGTTAAAGGAAAAGTATTTGATGATTTTTATAATAAATTGGATACAAAGGAGGGGAAAGGCTTTATACAAACTTGTAAATCAAGGGATAGGAAAATCAGTGATTTCAACGAAGTAAAATGTATTAAGGATAAATACTCGTGTATTTTAGTCAAGGATGAAGAAATAAAAGATAGATAGAGAATATAATTTGAGAAGCTACTAAGTGAGCAACATGTAGGAAATGTAGCGAACAACGATCGTGGCACCAATCCGAGAAATAGAGATATTACTTTCTTTCGCAGAATTGATGAATACGGTGAAGTTTGTCTTAAGAAAGATGAGAATTGCGAAAGCTTTGGAATCAAATGGGATACACATTTAGGCATGAAAATTCCTAGACATAGGAGTGACTTGGTAGTTAAGTTTTTTAATAAAATTATGATATCAAAGAAAATGTATGATGAATGAAAAAGGAGCATTATAGTGCCATTATGCAAATTTAAAGGTGACATTCAAAGTTGCACGAATTGTCAGGCATTAAACTGGTGAGTCACATAATGAAGCTTGGGGAGAAAATAGTTGAAAGTAGGCTAAGGAGGGAGACAACAATATCGGATAACCAATTTGGTCTTATACGGGGTAGATCAACAATGGAGGCTATCCCCTATTAAGGAGATTGATGGAACGTTATAAGGAAGAAAAAAGAGATTTACACGGGTATTTTTTTTTGGGTTAATGAGTTATAACCCCCCCGTGAGATACGGGTTTTAGCATTAACCTCCTCGGGTAAAAAAATTTGAGGTTTAACTCCCCTATGTATACACTTTGTCCGGCCGTCAACCCTCATCCTTTATTTTGGACTAAAATGTAAGTCTTTGTTCTAATTCTCAAATGAAAAGACTTAAATGCCCTTTTCAACACAATTACTATCCTTTATCAATGAAATTCCTAACTTCTCACTTAAACCCGATTCAAAAACATCTCTCTCAGCCTCTCAAGCCGATGTCGAGAAATTCTTCATCATCCTCAAATTTTTTCGGTGGTTCAACGGTCGGTCGTTGTCGGTGTGTCTTAGGCATTCGAATACGCCATTCATGGGGTGAGAACAATCCTAGAAGATGATATTTTGGGTGCCCTTTCTACTATGAGGTAAGTGTTGACCTAAGTTGGAAACCTAATTAAATTTCAATCCCTTTGTTTTCTAATCGATCCTGATCATAATGATACAAGGATTAAGGATGAAGGTTCCAGTCGCTTTTTCTCTTGGGCCGATCCACCAACATGTAGTAGAGGCTTGGAATTTGGGAAGAAGGTATATCAGAAAATGGAAGAGCTTAATAGGATTAAGGGTTAATGAGTGAGAATCTCCCCGTGAGATACATGTTTCAGCATTAACCCCCTTGTGTAAATTTTTTTGAGGTTTAACCCCCTAATGTTTTACACGTTGTCCGGCCGTCACTTTTAGGAAACGAAGCCAAAAAAAAAAAAAATACTACCCTGAATAAAACCCCCCTCAACCGGATCACGTTGGTAGATACCTCCACAATTACACACGGTTCTTGTGATAAGATTAGGGTTTGCTTGATTTCAAAAAGGCGATTCTCACCATTCTCACCAACTACTCGATGAACCTCTCTCACATATGAATCATACACTAGGGCTCAAATCGAAGGCCAGGCCGATTGAAAGGTTTTCGAACAAAGAGTAGGAAGAAAGACAACGAACCTGAGGGTTTTATGGAGAATCAATGTGAAGAAAGAGAACAAATCTGAGCTTTTGTCGATTCTGCAAAGCTGTAAGTATTCTACTCTTTATTCTTATATTTATTAGTTACATTGGCTATTTTGTATGTATATGAGCAATTTTATGCATAAAGGTATATGTTTGTCAGTAAGTGGTTGCGAATTAGGGCTTTTTTTGTTCGTGGAATAAGTGTTGATGTCAAATGATCTTACTTTAAAGTACTAAACAGATTTGTATGCGTGTAATCAGTGTTAAGTGTGCTCATTGTTGAAGTGTATTTCAAAATAATTGTTGGGGAAAAGTTATAAAGAAGGCACATGATGTCCTACTTTTGCAATGTCTGCTACTTTAATATTGCCCCAAAATAGTTGATTCTTATTCTATTTGGTCCTTGTCTTCCATTTTGCAACATGTATTAAGATTTTTGGTTGTACTCTTATGTGTTTAACAGACTGAAAATGAGTGATTCGAAGGTTTTGCACCTCCGTTATGAGGGTTCATTAGGAGTTAAGTATAGTGGAGGAAATGTTCACGTGAATAAAAATGTTGATCCAGATTTATTGAGAGCTATAGACCTATAGCATATATGTTCAAATGACTTGGGTATTGAGCCTCCTTGTTCACTTTATTACATAGTGCCCAGAAAAATTGGTAATGATTTTGTATGTATAGAGGGTGATAAAGATATATTAGATATGGTTAAGGCTTTTAGTAGTTTGTCAGGAAAATTTGTTTATGTGGTTCAAGTCCAAAGTCCTCTTGATGTTGTTCAACGTATTAGGAGGGAACAAAATTTTCCATTTCAGGAAATTAATGTGAGTGAGAGGTAATACAGTAAGGATGAAACTTTGTTTCGTGATGCAGCATTTCAGGCTTGGATTGATGAAAAAGTAATTGAAACTCAAATTAGAAGTATAAATAGAGCTTTTGAGTTAGACGAATTCATGGATTTGAATGTATTAGAAGATGATGACAATGACGATCTTGACTGAAAAATAACTGATGAGGATTGGAATTTTGATCCCGACAAAGAAGATGATTTGGTAAGTAATAGTGCATCTGAAGAGAGAGAAAATAAGGTTAACGAGGAAGAGTGTGCTTAAGGTGATGATGAGATTATTGATAAGGATTAGAACTCAGATCCTGGTGAAGAAGATGAATTGAATGAAATCCAACTGTGTGATGATGAGAATCTATCATTCCTAGAGTACAAAGAAGAAAGAGATCAAAAGAATCCAGAGTTAGTTGTTGGAAAGATATTTCCTTCCCCACAGGTTTTCAATGCATACACAGATACTAATGAGGGTACTCAAAGAAGAAAGAAGAAGAAACAAACACTATATGAGTACTTGTTCGCCATAGACCCAAAAGTTTGGATTAGGTCTCAAATGAATGAAAGAAGTAAATGTCATGTGTTGGTGAATAATTTGAGTGTGACCATCAATGCTTCAATTTTGGAGGCAAGGGACTAGCCAATTGTGTCAATGCGTGAGTGGATTAGAAAACAATTATGGGGAGGTTGCAAGTAAAAAGAAGTGGGATCTCAAAGTATGAACAAAAGTTATGCCCTAACATCATGAAAAACTTGGAGAAGATCAAAAAAGCTTTCAGGAATTGTTTTCCAAATTGGTGTGGTGAATTGAAGTTTGAAGTAGATTGTTTTGACAAACAAGATGGTGTTGACCTAACTTTGAAGACTTGTACTTGTAGAATGTGGCAGTTATCGGGACTACCATACAAACATGTAATTGCATGCATTCAGACATCCTTGTTACAAGAAGAAATAAGTCATTAAGGCTTATGAGGGACTCATACATCCTGTGCCTGACAAGGAGGAGCGGAACAAATATGATGGAGAAAGACTTCTAGCACCTAAGTTCAAGAAGCAAGTAGGCAGACCAAGGAAACAAAGAATAAGGCCAGGGGATGAACCTAGGCCCGGACAAGCTTCAAGGATTGTTGGAGACAAGGAAGTGGTTAGTAGGAGGAACAAGTATCAAGTTTGCAAGAAATGTTTGCAGAAGAACCATAATGTGAGAACTTGCCCTAATGGATTTCATGCAGACAGTCCCTTGTTGAAGAAGAAAAACCTTCATGTAACACTATTCTTTGTTTGATAGTCAATAAATTGTCCTTTTCTTCGAGAGTTTGGAAATAAGCGGTGATAACTTAATGCCTTAGGGACTACCACCATTGACTACCAAGAGAAAGAGAGAACCAAAAAGATCAATTAAAAAGAAGGCTGCAACAAATGAGGGTGCAACAAATGAACCTTCACAACCTTTAAGTTCACTTTGGGATGAGGCTCCACCAAGTGAGTGCACGGCCAAATATACCTATACATTGCCAGGAGTCGTTTTGGACTAATGTTGACAAGCTATCCCCCATTAAGGTAAAATTTGCATTTATTGAAGTTGACATGTTAACTATACATCTTTAGTTTCACCATACTGGGAAGAAGGCTCCACCAAAGAAGTTTCTAAGGGACCTGGATGATACTCCAAAGAAAAGGCACACAATTCCACTTAGTTTTACTACTTGAATGTAGTGAGCTGACAAGTTTTTGTTACAAAAGAGGGATGTGAACTAAGTGAGTTATTGTCAGTAACAGTATTGAGACAAGAGTGTGGTAGTAATGCATGCATGCATTTATCGGGAAGTTTTTGTGTACTATTCCTTCCCTAGCTTTTGTTTAGAGTCGATGCAATGTATATTTCAAAACCTACTGCCTGAGTGAACCCATTGTGTAATTAATAAAGCCAATTTATTGGTTTTAAGTGTTAATCGATTTACTGCATTAAATGTGGAAACTTAACACCACACTAGAAAGTTTGTAACTTCATCTATAAATATACTCCTACTCTTTCATTAGATTTACACATCTGAATATCTTGTTACTCTTCTTCCTTTCATTACTCTACTCTTGTTTCATTGTTCTTCTCTTTCTCTTGCAATGTTTAGAAGTGATTCTGATGATGAAACAAGAGAGGAACTCAGCTTGGAAGAGTTCCGCCCGTGTTGCTGGTCATGAGCCAGACCTATGGAGCAAAGCTATAACAGTGCAACATAATGTACCTAGTGCACAGCGCTTTCTGTGCCTTATTCGACATTTTCCCAAAAGAACATTCATTCATTTGTTTCTTCCCCATCGACCACCACCTTGCTGAACTCTTAGGAAGCAGACATGGCGTTCCTACAACTCATTGCTCCAACATGCCGAAGGTGTAGCAAAGTCCCATAACTACAAGCTTAAGTACATGGTCCAACATGAAGCCCTAGCAAACTATTTGAAGAAGAATTGGGAACCGTGGGAATTAGCTGTGAGAGCCACCAAACCCAAATATGTGTATAAGCCAGATGGAAAGTTGGCTCGGAAGTCTGGCGCCGATAAGAATGGGAAGTTTGGTGACGGTAAGAATGGAAAGTCTGCTAGTGCCATTGGGAAGCAAATTGCTTAGGTGGTTGAATGTTTGTTTTGTTGGTTGTTGGTTTTTGTTGAAGTTTGTCTCTTGATGGGGGTCTTTAGGTCTGTTTTGTGGTTTCTTTGGGTTGTCCTATGTTCTGTCGTAAAGTTTTTTTTTTTTTTTGCATGATTATTTTAATGGTAATGGTGAATGTACTAAGGTGGTAATGCTTATGTTAATGGTAATGGTTAATGTACTTTGGCGTTTCTATTTTCTCTCTTCTCATCTTCCATCAAAGCACACAAACCACAACTAAAATAACACAAATAAGAATTTCAACAAACATTCCTCCTCATTAATTCATAAACTCAATTCAAATACAACCTTCTTTCCACTGATTTAGGAATACAAACAAAGAAGAAGAACAAGACTACAACTATCAGCCAGAACCAGTCACACATATTCTTTGCTTTCACTTTCCATTCATAAGATACCAATCTAGCATTTTTCATTACAAGATCTTCATTCATTCATCCGCTCCAGTTATTTGTTTCTTGTTTAAAGTTCTTCATTGATCCTATTAAGCTCTTTCATTTTCTGATATACCTTCTTCCCAAATTTCATGCCTCTACTACATGTTGGTGGATCGGCCCAAGAGAAAAAGCGACAGGAACCTTCATCCTTATATTATTATGAACAGGATCGATAAGAAAACAACGTGATTGAAATTTAATTAGGTTTCCAAATTAGGTCAACACTTACCTCAGAGTAGAAAGGGCACCCAAAATATCTTCTTCCTGGATTGTTCTCACTTCATGAATGGCGTATTCGAATGCCTAAGCCACATCGACAACGACCGATCTTTGAACCACCGGAAAAATTTGTAGATGATGAAGAATTTCTCGACATCGGCTTGAGTGGCTGAGAGAGATGTTTTTGAATCGGGTTTACAGTGAGAAGTTAGGGATTTCGTTGATGAAGAATAGTGATTGTGTTGAAAAGGGCATTTAAGTCTTTTCTTTTGAAAATCAGAACAAAGACTTTACATTTTAGTCCAAAATAATGGATGAGGGTTGACGGCCGGACGTGTAAAACATAAGGGGGTTAAACCTCTAATTTTTTGGCACAAGGGGGTTAATGTTAAAACCTGTATTTCACATGGGGGTTATAACTCATTAACACTAGGATCAATGAAGAACTTCAAACAAGAACAAAGAATTGGAGCAGATGAATAAAGATCTTGTAATGAAAAATGCTAGATTGCTATCTTATGAAAGGAAAGTGAAAGCAAAGAATATGTACAACTGGATGTTGCTGTTAGTTATAGTCTTGTTCTTATTCTTTGTATTCCTAAATCAGTGGAGAAGGTTGTATTTGGATTGAGTTTATGAATTAATGAGGAGGAATGTTTGTTGAAATTCTTGTTTGTGTTATTTTAATTGTAGTTTGTGTGCTTTGATAGAAGACGAGGAGAGAGAAAATGGAAACGCCAAAGTACATTAACCATTACCATTAATAGAAGCATTACCACCTTAGTACATTCACCATTACCATTAAAACAACATGCGATAAAAACAACCCTTTAAGACAGAATATAGGACAACCCAAAGAAACCATAAAACAGAATCAAAGATCTCCATCAACAGACCAACTTCACCAGAAACCAACAACCAACAAAACAAACATTCAACAACCTAAGCAATTTGCTTCCCACTGCCACCAGCGGACTTTCCATTATTACCGTCACCGGACTTTTCATCCGGCTTGTACACATATTTGGGTTTGGTGGCTCTCACAGCTGCTTCCCACGGTCCCCAATTCTTCTTCAAATAGTTTGTCAGGGCTTAATGTTGGATCATGTACTTAAGCTTGTAGTCGTGGACTTTGCTACACCTTCAGCGTGTTGGAGCAATGAGTTATAGGAACGCCATGTCTGCTTTCTAAGAGTTCGGCTAGGTGGCAATGGGCACAAAAAGCACTCTGCACCAGTTCACTGTTATAGCTTTGCTCCATAGGTCTAGCTCATGAACAGCAGTACGGGCTTGAAACTCTTCCAAGCTGATTTCCTCCCTTGTTTCGTCATCAGAATCACTTCCAGACATTGCAAGAGAAAGAGAAGAACAATGAAACAAGAGTAGAGTAACGCAAGGAAGAAGAGCAATAAGAGATTCAGACGTGTAAATCTAATGAAAGAGAAGGAGTATATTTATAGATGAAGTTACAAACCTTCCAGTGTGGTGTTAGGTTTCCACATTTAATGCAGCAAATCGATTCACACCTAAAAGCCAATAAATTGGCTTCATTAATTACACAATGGGTTCATCCTTGCAGTAGGTTTTGAAATATACATTGCATTGACTCTAAACAAAAGCTAATGAAGGAATAGTACACAAAAACTTTCCAATAAATGCATGCATTACTACCACACTCTTGTCTCATTACTATTACCGACAATTAGTTCACATCCCTCTTTTGATAACAAAAACTTGTTAATTCACTACATTCAAGTAGCAAAATTGAGTGGACCTATGTGCCTTTTCTTTGGAGTGTCTTCCGAATTTTTATAAACTTCTTTGATGGAGCCTTCTTCCTTGTAGACGGTGCCCAAGGGTTTAATGAGGCTGCTGCAGCCTTTCCTTTATTGACCTCAGCTCCAGTACATCTTGTTGGATTCCAAATATTTCTTTACAACATAATTTCATAACAAATTACATGTAACCAACTAAAAATGTTCAGTTAACGTATCAACTTCAATAAATGCAAATTTTACCGTAATGGAGGATAGTTTGCAAGCATTAGTCCAAAAGGACTCCCGGGAATGTATAGATATATTTGATTGTACACTCTGACTTGGTGGAGCCTTGGGTTTCATCGAGAACCCGGAATCTGTCCGCGTTCCGGCCATTCATACGAAGGGAAATGCTAGCTGGAACCCCTGGATCTGGCTTCGCGCTGGGTTCAGAATCAACTATGATTGGATCTGCAAAGGTAGTAGCTATCCTCTTTCCTATTGATTGAACAAGAGAGATGTCCCCATTCCGGACGAGAGAGAAAGGCTCACCGGCCCTTTCTTTTGCCATTCCTGTCTTGCTTCGGGCTCGACTGAGAAGGAGAGGAGCGAAGGTTCGTTGTTGCCTGTATAGCTTTATAGCATCCGCCTAGGTTTGAGGTAAAAGATAGCTTATCAAAGGTCAGTACCGGTGAATAGGCTGACTCGGGGGAGAACTTCTTTGAGCATTAATTTTCTTTCTTTGACTCGGATCAAAAATTTTCTATTCCCGGTAGAAAAGGAAGTGGTCGAGCCTTAGACAAGCATGTCAGTGTATGAGAAGGAATTACTGGCCATTATACAATCATAGTTGTCTTTCTTAGATGACCAGGAAAACAGAAAGGTTTCTTAGTTGTCATCCCAAAGTAAACTTAAAGGTTGTGAAGGTTCATTTGTTGCAGCCTTCTTCTTAATTGATCTTTTTGGTTCTCTTTTTCTCTTAGTGGTCAGTGATGGTGGTCCCTAAGGGTATTTAAGTTATCACCGGTTATTTTCAAACTCTCAAAAAAAAGGACAATTTATTGACTGTCAAACAAAGAATAGTGTTACTTGAAGGTTTTTCTTCTTCAATAAGGGACTGTCCGCGTGAAATCCATTATGGTAAGTTCTCACATTATGATTCTTCTGCAAACATTTCCTGCAAACTTGATACTTGTTCCACCCACAAACCACTTCCTTGTCTCCAACAATCCTTGAAGCTGGCCTAGGTTCATCCTCTGCCCTTATTCTTGGCTTCCTTGGTTTGCCTACTTGCCTCTTGAACTTAGGTGCTAGAAGCCTTTCTCCATCATATTTGTCCCGCTCCTCATAAGCGTTGATGACATATTCCTTCTTATAACAAGGATGTACACAGTCCTCAACTTGGTGTCCGTGGTACTGAATGCATGCAATTGTATGTTTGCATGGTAGTCCTGATAACTATTACATTCTACAAATACAAGTCTTCAAAGTTAGGTTAACACCATCTTGTTTATCAAAACAATCTACTTCAAACTTCAATTCACCACACCAATTTGGAAAACAATTCCTAGAAGCTTTTTTTATCTTCTCCAATTTTTTCATGATGTTAGGGCATAACTTTTGTTTATACTTTGAGATTCCACTTCTTTTTACTTGCAACCTCTTCATAAATCTTTTCCTAATCCACTTAAGCGTTGACACAATTGGCTTGTCCCTACCTCTAAAATTGAAGCAGTGAAGCTCTCACTCAAATTAATCATTAACACATCACATTTACTTCTTTCATTCATATGAGACTTAGTCCAAACTTTTGGGTCTATGGAAGTCAATTACTTATATGGTGTTTGTTTTTTCTTCTTTCTTCATTGAGTACCCTCATTAGTATCTGTGTTTGCATTAAGACTGCTTTAAAACCCGTGGGGAATGAAATATCTTTTCAACATCTAACTCTGGATTCTTTTGATCTCTTTCTTCATTGTACTCTAGGAAGGAATGATTCTCATCATCAGGCAGTTAGATTTCATTCAATTCATCTTCTTCATCGGGATCTGAGTTCCAATCCTCATCAATAATCTCATCATCACATTCAGCACACTCTTTCTCACTAACCTTACTTTCTCTCTCTTCAGATGCACCCATACTTACTAAATCATCTTCTTCACCTGGATCAGAATTATCCTCATCAGTTATTTTTCGGTCAGGATCATCACTGTCATCATCTTCTAACACATTCAAATCCATGAAATCTTCTAACTCAACAGCTCTATTTACACTTCTGATTTGAGTTTCAATCACTTTTTCATCAACCGAAGCCTGAAATGCTGCATCACTAACAAAGCTTCATCCTCACGGATGACCTCTCACTTACATTAATTTCCTCAACACCCAATGGAGAATTTTGTTCCCTCCTAATGCGTTGAACAACATCAAGAAGACCTTAGGACTTGAACCACATAAACATATATTACTAACAAATCACTGGAAGTCTTAACCAAATCAAATATATCTTTACCACCCTCTATACATACAAAGTCATTACCAATTATTCCGGGCAGTAGGTAATAAAGTAAACAAGGAGGATCAATACCTGTCATTTGAACATATACGCAGATGGTCTATAGCACTAAATAAATTTGGGTCAACATTTTCAATCACGTGAACCTTTCCTCCACTATACTTAACTCCTTCTAATGAACCCCCATAATGGAGGTGCAAAACCCTCAAATCACTCATTT
>JAOWAN010061477.1:0-12253 GCA_028566635.1 Lobelia cardinalis
CTCTCTCTCTCTCTCTCTCTCTCTCTCTCTCTCTCTCTCTCTCTCTCTCTCTCTCTCTCTCTCTCTCTCTCTTAATGATATACAGATATTCTTCGACGCAAAGGATATTTAAAAATCCTAAAATACGCAGGAAGATTAGATAGGATGCTGTTATTCAAAGTACGTCTCCCCCTCCTTTAATTATGTATTGACGCTTCCATCCAGCTAATCTTTTCACAAATTTTTCTACTACATGATCCCATATTGCCAACGACTTACGAGCAGCCCCGAAAGGCACTCCCAGGTCTTTAGTTGACAATGCACCCAGTTTACATTCCAAAATAGTTGCAAGACTTTCCACAACCCTGACTTCTTCCACCTGAATAATATCAATCTTGCTGTTGTTGATTTCCAAACCTGAAATCACCTCAAAATTTATAAGCAGGCTCCTTAAAAACCACATATTTTCAGGTTTAGGATCACCGAATGTGAGTCATCTGCAAACAATAAATGAGAACTATCACATTTCACCCTCCTCTATTACTCACAGAAAACCCTTCTAGAAAACCTCCGTCAACTGCATTAGAGATCAAACGACTTAGAACCTCCATATATAGGATGAAAAGAAAAGGAGATAATGGATCTCCTTGACATAATCCTCCAGAACTGCCAAAAACTCCTTCAGGAGATCTATTTGTTAAGATAGAGAATCTCACCCAAGATATACACCACATAATCCACTTTTTCCACCTCGAATCAAAACCCAACCACTCCAGCATAGATAGTTTCGGTGGGCTGTCATGTAGTGCACCCAACTTTTGCTCTTATACTGGGTATGCCCAGTATAGTTGTATATCTTTTGATCAATATATTCATCTTTTGCCGATCAAAAAAAAGAACGCCCAAATCACATGTTCAGCAGCTGCCGTCTCCATGTTCAACTTGCAGAGTATCCCTGGTTTTCTCACTCTCATCCTAGCTTCAACGCATTTATTTGCCAACAAAACAGCATCTAAAAGCAGTTTTTTCCTTACAAAAGCATGTTGAGACTCCGAAACAATATGTGGCAACACCCTCCTCGAACATTTGGCAAGAATCTTGTTCATTGGCCACCCTCCGAAACCATATGCTTTGTTCATTGGCCAATCACCAAATGTTGCAATATTTATAGCAGAATACAAAGGGCTTGAAGAGCCAAGACCTTTCATGCATATGATGGGCATAGACAGAGAACTAGCCAGTAATTAGGTTTCGAGTAGTTCCAATTATTGTATTTAAGGAATCCAGCGACAATGGTAGTATATCAGTTTTGCCGATTCAAAATAGCTAATATTGGTTTTCATGCTGGTTTTATTTTTGTATATATGTTAAGGTACTGAGTCTGAGTGTTACATGAACGGAAGGAATATTGAAATCCTCAATCCTCACCGCACCGTTTTGCATCCCTCTTCCACAGTTTCTCCCTCCGGAAACTCCCTAGGGAACCTAATTCCAACTGTTCTCTCTAACCTTCTCATGTTGATATTGCACAGTTCTTCATACTGCCAAGCGGGACTAGCCATTGCTCCCATTCCAACTTATGTTGCATACAGGTACTATATTACAATCTCCATATGTGCTCCTATTCGCTGCTTTTTGGATCTTTACAACGTTTACACGCATAGAGCTGCAGTTACTAACTGTAAGCCTAAAACTAAAACATGTTTTTTTCCCTTTTTTTCTTAAAATGTGTTGTATTAAAGAGACAAATAAATGAAATCAAACGCAAACAAGCGATTAAGAGGAAAGGAAAAGAAGGAAAGAGAGCAACAACTAATCATGCTCAAATAAGTAATAAATGCTCGAAGAGTTGAGGCCCAAGGAGAGGAAAGGAAACAAATCACGAAGAGCCTCAAGGTAAGAAGGAAAATGAGAGCCCTGCCTGGTGATACTATTCCTAAATTAATAAGATGGAAGAAAAGTCTGCTACAAGACAACCTGCAGACAATTCTCATAATTCTCTAGAGATTCTGTTTGAATCATACTCGTGATTAATATATCTCAGCCATAATCAAATAGTCATCAAATGATTAATCAAAAATACAACCATATATAGATATTTCGAAACAAGGTAAATTAAAATTGATCGTACAAATGCATAGCCAATTTACCATCATCTGAGCCATCTAGAGAAAGCAGAGAATTATCCGGCAATGTTGAACATTTTTCAGCTGACCCTTCATAAAACAAATCCAACCACCAATTAATGTGAAACCATCACAGAACTACTAATAATAAAGCATTAAAAGGTCCCATAACAAATGGTTGGAAGTATCTTGGCTATCTTTAATGGTCATATATGACAATTAATGGTGGGTAGTGCTAAACAAATACCAGTTTCTAATATTATCCATTGCTTAATGAGCCTTAAAGTGATTTGATGAATACCCAATCATATTAAGTCACAATCAGTTAGGAATAATGATCCAAGTCCCTCTGGGAAGATAAAACAGCCAGAGGAGTCATAAAAGCTCATGGGAGTCAGCACCGGCGTAAAATATAGGGCTTTCTCTTAAGCATGGTTAACACAGACAACACACACATGCATGCACACACCAAGAAAAAATCAAAATACAACTGAACTGAAAAGAGATGGTTGACATCTTCCATCCTTATCCTATGCTAATCTTCAACATCCAATAAGGAATAGGTGAGACCACTTTTGGTTGCAGCGTCTCATTAGCCCACCTTTCTCCCTGACTTAGGTCTCCGTCAGCCGACAAATTTATTAGGCCAAGTAAAAGGAATACTCTCAACTTTCCTGTCTTGCAATCTCACCAGACAAGCTTATTGATCATGAGATACAACTAGTTATTTACTTTCCTTGTATTACCCCTAAAATGGAACATCTTATGGAAATAACCTACATCTATTTGCAGGTACAAAAATAGAACAACGAAAGGTGAAAAATACTAATGTATAAAATGCATAATCCGAGGTAATGGTCGTGAACTCAAATCTGGAAATTTTAGTCCATCAAATCTCCACAAAAATTCACGCTGAATTCGTAAGTACGAGACTGGGAAATACAAATCTGGCACATATTTTATGAACCAAGGGATGATAATTTTGAGACATCTAGCAGCTCCAGCAAGTATAGTATATCTTCAATGATGATACTAGCTAAATGATGGGAAATGTGAGAACGAAAACAAACCATCTTCATAATTCCCATTACAAGATGAGGCCCGCTGATCATGTGAACCACAATCCTCGTTCGACCCCCAATTTCTGAAAAACAGAAACACACATCAATTAATCAAGCATAACCCTGTTAACTAACGGCCAACTTATCCTTTGTCCCAATGCAAATCCATTGACTAAATTTGACTAATAGCGTACTCACTGAAGAATGCTATGACATTGTTTATCACTTTGACAAATTTCTGGAGGGATTTCTAACGTATATTTATTCTAGATTCTATAATAAGCAGGAAACTCGTATTGGGGCAAGGGTGTATACATCAAAAAAAAATACATTTAAGATTCCTTGTGCTTCATAATTCCTGAAAAAGAATTCAAAACTCTCCTCGAATAACAATCTACAAATTTGCCAGATTCACACCCACAAAAAAATGTATCGACAAAGTAGGGAAACAATTAGAAGGGAGGAAAAAGGACTAACTTGGGTAATGATTGGTGCCTGATGACGTGTGCGCGGGAGCGAGTAGAGTCAGCTTTGAGAGAGAAGCCTTGGGAGGAGTAGAGTTTGGACAAGTCCAGTAAAGCAGATGACAATTGAAGTTGAGATTCTTCGGAGATTTTAAGGGTTTCGAGATTGGATACGACAGATTCGAGGTGAGATATAGCTTTGTCTGTATCTCCTCCGTCCAGAAGATCTTCCACCGTTTCGCTCCAGTTGGGGTTGGTGGTGGTGACGATGATGCTCTCCTTCTCCATTTTTTTTCCGGTGCCAGAGGCGACGTAGTAGAGTACGGGGGTTTTAATGTAACTTCTATATACTCTTCCTCGTCCCTCCTAAAACAGAAGCACCTAGCCTAGGCGCTCCTAGTAACAATATTTATTTTATAATTTTATTTATTTATTTTCAAAAAAAGGAAATTTTATTGTTTCATTGATTTAGAAATTCATTAATTAAATTAAACTTTAAGTTTAATTAATTTTATAATTCCATGCTATTGTATGAGAATATGTCAGAAATTGTATTGTGTAGTTGAATCAAAAGTTCATCAAAAAAATAAATCTTCTGATTTAATTAATTTTGTTCATTAATTCATACTAATACTATTGTCACTTAAGTGAACTAAAAGTTCACATGTGTATTAAAATTTGACGAAATTTATACAAATTAAAATAGAATAGGAAGATTCTCCTAAACTAACTAAAAACATATCTATTGATTATACAAATCAAAAATTTTGAACTTAAAGTTCTATATATATAGTCGCTTATGAATTATTTTAGATCATCGATGTTCCATATAATTGTTATAATGTTATTATATGATATATATATTATCAAAATTATTCCATCAATAAATTCACAGTTGCTTTTATTTGACCAGAAAACAATGGATACATAATTCTAAAAAATAACCAATTTATATATTCTCTACATTTTAAACAATGTACTCATGTAGTAATACATGTAAAACGAAATGTTGCACAATTCTCCGGAGTTAACGTCATCTTTTTTTTATGATTTATTTTATTAGCTCCCATTTATATTATAATAAACATCTACTTATTCAAGGGGATTGAATCTTGCAAAATTGTACTTTATTTTTCTTTCATTAGAAATTATTGTGCTTTGTATAATCATGCATGGGGTATAAGCTTTCAAATTATAAATCGAGAATCGTTGGTATGTGTCAACACCGTAATAAAATATCTTTTTTATCAACAGTAAATGGTATCAAATATCAATTATAGAAAATTGAGGCAATATTGATCGGTAATCGAACTACTCAAAAAGGGAAGGAATATATAATTATGTGATGAAAATCAAAATGACAATGACCGCATGGTCCTCCACTTTGAGGAGAGAGAGATGGCGGTATCCTCCAAAAGAGGAAGTAACACATCCTGAACACATAATGATATGATCCATAGTTGATAAAGTCGAGATTTAATGTCAAAAGTCAAACGTATCGGATATTACAAATATAACATTTATTCAAATAACATAGAAATGCTTTAAACCTGAAGTTTGATAGCCAATATTTTAGACTTGACGTCTAATATTGAAATATTCATAGCAATGTTTGAGTTATGTATATGTATATATATATATATATATATATCTTAGCTTCAAAAGAAATTTTTAAATTATTTTTTTAATTAATATTTGCAACAAAAGTGCCCTTGGTATGAAACAAGCGGCACATATTATGTTCATTTTTATTGAAGCTCGAATTTAATAGTTGATATACAACAGTTTGTTCGAATATTTAACTCGATAATCGTTATGGGCTTCATCAATGCGATCAGTCCAATTAAACGAATATGTATGACGTGTGGGGTTAATTGTCTGCCTAACATTGCAATACTACACAAATATAATCCATGTTTCTACGTAACATTATTGAATTTATGTGTTTTATATGTTCGATTCTAGAGGAACGTCGTTGCACTTTGAAATATATTCGAGCTATGTTCCTAATAAATATTATGATCATAACCATTGCAGTTGTGTGAAATTTGTGCATTATTTTCAAAATATGCGGTCAGAAGCACATTTTGGAAGAAATTAGATAGGTTTACATGTGGGCTATAGATGACCACGATTCATGGTCCTGAATCTAACTGCATAGTTCAAAATGAGTTAGAGTGTGAGTATGGTTAGAAGTGTGCTACAAAAACGAGTTAGAGGGTGATGCTTACAAACATCCACCTATAAATAAATGATCTGATGCATAGTGGCTAATTATATATGTACCATTGATTTAAGCTAAGAACTTGATTTAAAACATTTATTTCCACAAACTAGTAATACTTTTCTCATTTATATTAGGTCAATAATGGAATATTGTGGACATATTATAAAAAAAAAATTATATGGTGTTGACCGATATCTCGACCATAAAACCAGCAGTTTCATAACAAAAATGATCACATGTTGATTTATTTGTACATATGGGATACTGCCAAAGCTAAACTCCTTATACTGATTGTAAGGACAAAGATACGCTATATGGATAATTCATTTGAGTCCAATAGATCGAATGATGGCGTTGATCGAGTTTAGGTCATAGTCATTTATCGAGATCACTTTAATTACCATCCACATTGTCAGACGATCTTCTTCATGCATATCTTGCAGAATGTCACTCTATTGAGACAAACCTTCTCGTAATTAGGAGGAGAAAAAATGTATACACCAACATTCAATTAGAACGACGTGAATTAATGTGGTACGACCCCATCTTATCGGATCATGCAGTCCCTTCTATTGCGTATGAAATAATGAGGGACATTTGTTTTTAGATATATATACCAGATTAATTCTTTGATTGAGTTAGAGTGACAAGATTATGTATACTTGCTGCAAATGTGTCAGCAAAGATTCACGGTAGTTTCTGAAGGACAAGTTTGTGTTTCATATTGGACGAATGATCAATTTTCGTAGAAGGGTATGTGGTGGTATGGTACACCGAAAGTGAATCAGTTGTATCTCCCTATTTGGAATAGGGAAGAAAAGTTGTTTAGAAGGATTCATATTTCTAGAAGTGAACGTCTGCGCACACCTAAATCATACTTGCACATCTAGCATCGCTATCTATTTCAAGACCTGTTAAAATCTGTTAATGTCTTGGTTTGCGAAGGGTCATGAAGATCCGCAAATATCTCACAATTCAGTTATGAGTCGAGCTGAGCCCACCTTTTTGAGGTTCAGCTCGAGCCCGTAAAGGCCCAAGTCGTGAAATTTTTTGACGATCGATCCCGACTCGACGTGGATCATTTATAGAACTTCAGTAATACAAAATCAATTTGTTTGGTGTAATTAGGACTATTGATTAAATATTCATCACATATTATCTATATATTCAAATTTGTATTCGATGAAATGGGAGAGAAGTATAACGGGGGGAGTCGAGTATAGTGAACTTTTACGGTTGAGGGGGCGAGTAGAGAAAATGAACAAAGTTTGGGGCATGAACATTAATCAACAAATGCACATGACATATCCCAGTTCAAGCAAAATTTCTGAAATAAATGTGTCATTTGTATTTCGGCCTTTGCTTCTATAGTTGATTACCCCATCCACCGGATAATTTTCTACAATAAAGTTGACAAATTTCCTTCACTCAAGCTACTAATTTGAAGAAATTTTCGGGATAATTTTAACAGCGATGGTTTCCTCTAGCAAGTACATTCTGTGTGAAGTTTTGATTGATAATGTACTTCCCAGATTACCCATCAAAGCCCTAATTAGATTCACTTCTGATTTGCAAATCATGGTATTCCCTTTTTAGGAACCCTAATTTTATTCAAAATCACTTGAAATCATAGAAGTTTGAATGCTCCTACCGGATATTTACTTGTGATGCCTGCAGCACTTAAGGATGATTCTAATAGTATATGTTCTGTACTCTGTGAAGACACATTTTCGGTGCTTGAAAATTTTGATTTTCGATTTTCGCTTAAAGTGATGGCTAATATGGGTGTTTGCTGTGATGGGTTGATCTGTTTGACCAAGGCTTAATTACGATCTTGTTGGGAAAAATATTTATTTGTGTAATCCTTCTATTAAAAAAATTAAGAAGTTTTCTTCCTCCCCGCTTGCCTAGAGGATTCATAATTCTGGTGAAATTGTGACTCGTTTTATGGGATTCGATTTTGATGAAGTTTCTAATGACTATAAGGTTGTACTTATTATACTATAATTAAGTCATACATTGAGCCTGAAGTTGAGTTATACTGTTTGAAAAAAGATGAGTGGAAGCAGATTGAGGCGAAGAAGTGGTATTGTGATGGGAAATTTGTGGCTGCTAATGGAGCTATACACTGGCTCACGGATCAAATTGTTACTTTTGATTTTCATCAGGAGGTATTTAGCAAGATGGAGCTTCCCGGGGAAAGCGATTATGCTGAATATGTTACTCTCTTGCTATATAATGGGTTGCTTGCTCTTTTGTCGACATTCGTGGTTGCAAGCCCTAATAACAATTTGCTAAATGTTGACATTTGGGTCATGAAGGTGTACGGCGTGACTAATTGGTGGACAAGGCAGTTTGATGGTTTCATTGAGCAGGGAGCATCTTTTGAGCATTCTAGGTTCACAAAGAATGTTAAACTGATCATCTTTGAGAGGGACGAAAACGTGCTTGTCTCATGGGATCCAGAAACGCAAAAAGTTTGTGATCTTGGATTCGAGGAGCATCCCATGATTGTTGATGAATATGTGGAGAACATCATTCATAATTTTTGTAACCTGTGAACGTGTTTCAATTTTTCGGGTATTGGGTGAATTGGTGATAGATATTTGGCTTAATAGATACATCCATTCCAACCAAATCACTTTAAAAGCAAATTCTTTAATACGTTTTAGGTGATGAAATTTCTATCATTACAAACTTTATACTTATGTAGTTCTATGAGTTGCAATATTAATTTGTATTTTTATAAAATTTCGATCATCAAATATTATTATTGTCGGAGCAATGCTGGTTTGAACCTCGATATGGTTAGTCATCTGTTACATGAGCATGTCCGAAATCATTGATAGATATGGAGGTGTGATTATTTAGATGCCCCTTTCAGAGCATAGGTAGCAACCATGCTAATTGAGACCAGGCAGATCCTAACCAAAACCACACACACCTATTGTTCTGTTTTTGGAGTTAAAATCTCCCACCCAAACCATAGTTTTCTTGACAGTGCCTACTATACATATTATAGCACAAGTAATATGAATCCCATGCGTGGCAAGCTGAAATTCGTTGGATTAGAATGGAAAGGATTCATAGTTGGGATGCTGTAGAAGGATTAAGACCTTGTTCCATTAGACTAGATGGTGTAGGAGATCTAGGAATTGTTTAGCAAGGATGCAAAACTTCGGTCCATCTGCCTAAATACCACCTCATTTGGAGCACACAGATGCACCAAGTCTTAATGCAACACCATAAAAAAAGATAATTTACTGCTTCTTTCTTTACTCGTATCAAGTAGCCATCTGACGAGCCAAATTCTTAAACCTTCCTTTTAGAATGCAGAGATTAAATAGAACCTGATGTGCAAGACAAAAGCTGGCATATTGGAAACGTCCACATCTCAAGCAACTGCAACCTAGTGATATTCCAGGCGGAAAAAGTTGAAGAAGTTGGCTCATCACAAGGCTACATAATATGAGTAAAAAGATAAGTGGTAAAAAAAATTCTAGGGTGGAGTAGGGTGGTTACCGGGAATGGCCAGAATATCAAATTTGTATGGACAAGCGGTCGGGTGACTACTAACTTGTGGAGGTACAAACCTGTGCCATTCCTCCAAGTTGGTTGAACAAATCTGTAATATGTTACAAGAACCCGGATATATTTCACTCAAATAGGAATTGGCTAGCTCAATTCTTACCTCCTGAATTTGTTAATTGACTTGATTCTACCAAGTCATTTCCTAGGCTGGTTCGAGGACGCGATGCTCCTATATGGTTCACCGGTCTAACACGAGAGTTCACAATTAAGCATAAATAACAATGGATGCACGCTCAACTATTCTCCATTTGGTATTTTAGGCAATTGAGAATGATAAAAGTGAGTAGCTTTTTAGGGTCATTAATTGGTGCGTATTGACAAAGTTAAAGAAAATTGGAGTTGTGAAAGAATGAAGAAAAAATTAGTCGGAAGGTGTAGAGTGTAAGTTCGAAGAACGGTGAAAATAATGAAATAGGGCTAGTTCCTAATAAGAGTTGCAAATTTTTTTGTGTTAGGTCAAGGTGGTTTTGGGCCCATTTTGCATTAGGCCTAGGCCAAATTTTGTCGAAAGGAAAAGTGTGAACTGAGCCTAGGCTTATGAGAAAGCTGAAAAGTTAAAGGGTGTATTCTCTTGGCTATTTTTCAGTCAGGTTTTATGATTTATGATTTTTCTCTTTCATTAGTATCATAATTTTTCTATTTATCTCTTTCTTACTTTTTATTTTAATCATTACAAAAATTTTAAATTCAAATTAAAAAATTATCCGTCCAAACGCATCCAATTTTTTTCCCCAGAGTTTGTATAGGAGGTGTGGCTTTGGGGTTTTTGATAAAATCTTAGCTTACTTGTAATTAGTTAAGTTTCAAGTCAAACCACATTTTATCTTTGATGAATTCTAAATGTCAAACTTTGGCATCGTTCTCGAAAAATTGGTTGTTTGACTTAATTTTAATTAGCTACTTGTATATAATTGTTTTTTTTTTCTTTTTAGTTTTCTTCTTACTTCATCTTGTTAGTTCGTTTATCCAATTCTTACGGTATTTTGTGCTTCATTGATGTACAAGTGCTACCGAAAGTTGTGGCTTTTGCATTTTTATGCAAACTCATGGTTTACATTTGAAAGTGATCCGTGCTTAGTTGGATAAGGTGCCCGGCCATCAAGTATTTGACAAAAGTTTGTTTTTAGTGTTTGAGGGGTTGTTTGTTTGCTGTTGTTGTAAATGTTTTGAGGATTTGTCTTAAATATTTACAAATATGAGCTTTTTGACATGCGATCACATTCATATGGAACTAATGCTTTGCGCCGGAATTATCGAGCATGCTAGAAAAGATCTTGTTTAAATTTCTATTTAAGAATTGACAAAGAGCTCTTCGAGAACAAGTGTTAAAGAGTCAATATGCCCTATCTTGGAGGAGATTGCAATGGTGAGAGTCAGTGGACTGTATACTAGGGCGTACGATGATTTCAAATAGTTACGAATGTTGAAGAGTCGAGCATAGTGTCCTTATTCACAATTTCTCACTGAAGTCATCGTGAATAGTATTTATGAATGTCTTGACAAGAGGGTTTATAATTTTGTAATTATCCACTATCATAATTCTTTTGATCCGAGTCCAAATAAGGTGTATCAAGAGTCTCCACTTAATTTATTTTGGAGGATAATTTTCATACTATAGATGTAAAATATTGGAATTTAGATATGATAAAGGTAAGGATCGAAATAGTGATAAAATGACAAGATTTCGGTGTTCAATTTTTCATTGCGAATGTGGTCAAATGTTTAATGTTGCAAGCTAGGAGCACCGTCCTGAAGCACCAAATGTGTGGAGTGGGTTTTATGGTCTAAAATGTTGCTTTTCTTGGAGATCCGGTGCCTCCTTAGCCGATGGAAGTTTTTCTGTTGAACTAACAACATCGAATAACTGCATTTATTGAGACACAAATTAATCATGTATTTATCATTTTTCTTTCTTAAATTTTTTTTTGTGTCGCTTGTCCTGCTTCCTTGAGTTTGCATTATATAGAAGTATTAATAGTGTCACAATTACAAATATATTTTTAAAAAATTTTATTTGCGAATCTTATGTTTGTATTGGTATTTTGAATATGATTTTAGTAAAAGGATACTGTGTCTATCAACTTAAAAAATAATAGCATCGAAGACACGATGATTGATCGCATGAGAAAACGTTTTCTTGACTCTTTGAATTTGCTTGCATTGGAAACAATGTTTATTTTAAGTTTGGAGATGAGGAATGTGTTCCTTAATTATTTTTTATTTTATTATGATTTGCTATTTTTGGTTTAGTTTATAATATATATAAACAAATATATAACTTGTTTGGATGACTTCCGCTGTTTTGGTTGATAGTGACAGTGGGCACAGTAATGTGAATTTCAGGGTTTTGGTCATGTTTATGCTTATTAATATATGTATGCAATAGTTTATCGAACTTATTTCATCATACCTTGAGTACATTTTATGTGCTTAGACGCTCTTAGTAAAGAGTGTCACCTTCCTTAAAAAAATGAATATATGATCATAAATTAAGAACATGATTAAATAAAAAAACAAACATATGATAATGAGTTAGTAACATAATTATTATCATATACATGTTATACTCATAATTCATAATTATATTTTCAGTTTTTTAAGATAATATATTTATTTTTTAAGAAAAGTGACTATTTATTAGGAATGCCTCGATTTACTTTGATTGCTTGTTAAGGGATATAGTTATATACAGGGAACCAAATGTACAGGGAATAAGCAAATTACCAAAGGGTTAATCGCATTTTAGGCCCTAAAGTTTCCGTAAAATTGCTAAACAAGCCCCCAGGTTCCAGATATTGCAGTTTA